>CAUYLG010020444.1:0-24106 GCA_963573385.1 Cacajao melanocephalus
CTTATATATATTTTATATATAATATATTATATTATATATATTTTATACATCTTATATATAAAATATATATAAGATGCATATTATTTATATATATTATATATTATATATATATATAAAACTAGACACATAAAATACTAAACAAATAAAAACACATATGAATGAATTAACTTTGTAAACAACCTATGGAAGGAAAAATTATAATAATTATTACACATCACTTGACTTAGTAGTGAAAATATGTAGTCATCAAACATAAATATTTGCTATTGATATAAAAATTCTCATTTTTAAAAAATGGATTTTTGCAGGCAGGGTGTGGTGCATGTGGAGGAGACTAAATATTCAGCTACCGTAACAGGCAGCAAAGAGCTCTTGTCTATATTGAATCCAGAACTTCCTGCCTACGTATATTACTAAGCAAAATGCAAGTAAATACCAAAGGAAACCTTTAAAAGCAAAGAAAGGCTCCAGTGGAATGAAATTGGACAGAATTGTGCTATTTCTATTTTAAATATTTTGAAATAGCAGTCTTAATATTTTTATCAGTTCGCAACAGAGGTAATCTGTTTCCGTATTTCTTTGTTTGGTTTGCCGTTTTGATAGGGCAAGACACAAAATTTTTAATATTTCATCAAAAGATCCAGTCAAATTACCGATCTGTTTGCCGTGTGTTCCTATCTTTTTTATAATTTTTACCTGTGAAAAGAGAAGTTGGTAGTTTTTGAAGCTAGGGAGAAAGATACAAAGAAAAAAGATTACAAAAAGGGTGACAAATACTATTGTATATTGTGAGAAATATCAAAACACTGAAAACTATGTCTCTTGAAGTTAAAAAAAAACTATTTGATTTTAATGGCTGAGCAGATTTAAATATAATATTTTATTACTGTGACCTGAGAAAATAAATTGCTCAGTTTTCTATGTGGATTTTAGTCTTCTATTATATTAAAATATGTGCTGGCAATGGTTTGGGTACTAAGTTCACAACCTCTTATTTATCCAAAAAGAAATAAATTCTCACGTTAGCAGCAAAAAACAAAAGATTTCTGTGCCAAAATATTTTCACCTAAAGGTAAATTACACTTTCCACTAGAATTCATATAATACTAATCAGGAAATAATCTTATTTTTAGCATGCATTTTAAAATTAACTTCTTACGAGCTTCATAAGCTTATATGATTTTATTAATCAATTTGAAAATCAGTTAGATATCTGCTAAGTTGGAGCTATACAAGTAAAATTTGAGCTGATCATTTTATTTCAGATGGCCATTCCTTCGTAATTTAGCATGTAATTGTATCTGGACAAGTAAAATATGATAATGCCTCTGATACATTAAAAATACAAAAATGACAAAATTATGATTTGGCTTTAGCAACTGACAGGGATACAAAATCAATTATAACAAATTCTCAAGAATGCTCTGAAATAATTATATTCATTTGCCTGGTGATATTAAACAAAAATAATCAAACATTTATTTTCTAGGATATTTATACCATAATTATTTTTATTTTTGTTTCAAATTAAAGGAATCAAAAAGACAGTCCCATCCAAATCATAATCAATTCACGCTGACTTGGTGGCATCAACATTAGCCAGCCACACCATATGCCTGGCTGTAAAATGGAATAATTAGTATGTGCCCCTGAATAGTAGATTGCTATTTTATTAGCATATTAATGCACATAAATGGAGAATCACACAATCTGCAAATGTGTCTGTTTTCTCAGTATGCCCCAGGAACAATGAGATCTAAATGCTCCCTCTGTGGGCACTGGCTGTGTTCTGCCCTGTATTGCTTTCCACTGTGCCAGGGCAGCACCGAGCTCCAATGCCAAGTCCCACAGTCACTGTGCTCTCCCTCAGCAAACCCACAGATTCTTTCTTCTTACCACACAGCCACTGCCAGCTGACTGAAGAGCTCTTTGGTCTTGAGGGGTCACGGGTAGTGGCCAGGCAGTACTCACCATGGCCTGGGCGGTGGTAGCCATGAGGGGAGTCTCTTTCTGCTTGAGGAAAGAAGAAGGAAGTGTGTAAAGAATTTAGTCTTGTGGCTTGGGTACCAGTTCAGTTGCAGTAGAACAGAGCACCAAGTAGATTCCTAAGTTTTCTGACTGCAAGTCTGACTCCGGGGTGGCATTTCTGGACCTGCCTTAGGGTGATGGGGTGCTCACAGTCATGAAGGGAAGGCCACAAGGCCTGGCTAGATTCACAACCTGCTGATTGTAGAGCACACGGGCCTGGAGGGAACATTGGTGGTAGCCAGGCAGAGGTCACTGTAAGCCTGGGGCAAGACCCAATGCTGAGCTGGGTCTGGGTCTGAGCCAGTGCCGTTATGTGGTATTGGCCACAGAGATGCTTGTGCCACCCGTCCCCCATCTCCAGGAGGCTCAGTACAGAGAGAGTTATGCATTCCTTTGGGGGAAAGTAAGGGAAGAGCACAAGAGTCTCTGCTTGGTAGTACAGGGAACTCCTCTGGATTTTACCTAAGACCACCAAGGCGGTATCTCTATGAGTCTATGAGAGTCACAGCATTACTGGGCATGGGATGCCCCCAATGCAGATATGGCTGCAGTGACCAAAGACTTAGATTACAACACTTAATTCCTTTTGAATACTTAGAAATCTTCCCCATGAAGGATGGGTACAAATAAGCCAGCCTGTGAAGACTATAATAAATACCTCTTCAGTGCCCAGTCATCAGTGAACATCCCTAAGCATCAGGACCTTCCAGTAAAACATAACGACACCCAAGAAGCTAAGTAAAGCACCGGTGACCAATCTTGGAGTAACAGAGAGAAGTGATTTTTCAAGACAGAGAATTAAAAATAAATAGTCGCTTTAAGGAAACTCAGTGATATTACAGATAACACAGAGAAGGAATTCACAATCCTATCAGATTGATTTAACCAAACCAAGTCATTAAAATTATAAACAAGAATAAAGCAGAAATTCTGGAAATAAAAAATTCAATTTATATACCTAAGAAGGCATCAGTCTCTCAACAGCAGAATTGAGCAAGCAGAATAAAGAATTAGTGAGCTTGAAGACAGGCCATTTGAAAATACATAGAGGAGACAAAAGAAAAAATATTAAAAAAGAACGAAGCACAATACCAGATCCAGAAAAAAGCTACTAAAGGACAAATCTAAAAGTTATTGGCCTTAAAGAGGAGGTAGAGAGAAGGATCAGGGTAGAAAGTTCATTCAAAGGGATAATAACAGAGGACTTTACAAACCTAGAGAAAGATTTTGATATTCAAATACAAGATTATAGAAGACCAAGCAGATTTAACCAAAATAAGACTGTCTCAAGACTTTTAATAATCAAACTCCCAAAGTGAAGGATAAAGAAAAAAATCTTAAAGCAGCTAGAGAAAAAAAAAAACAAAAAACAAGTTACATATAAAGGAGTTCCTGTATGTTTGGCAGCAGACTTCTCAGTGGAAACTTCATAGACCAGGACAAGGTGGCATGACATATTTAAAAAGCTAAAGGAAAGAAAGCCTTTTATTCTAGAATAGTATAGCCAGCAAATGTATTCTCTAAGCATGAAAGATATATACTTTCTCAGGCAGACAAAAGTTGAGAAACTTCATCAACACCATACTTGTCCTACAAAAAATGCCAAAAGTAGTTCTTCAAACTGAAAGAAAAGAATGTTAATGAGCAATAAGAAACCACCTGAAGGTATAAAACTCACTGGTAACAGTAAGTACGTGGTCAAATACAGAATATTATAATACTGTAATCATGGTGTGTAAACTACTCATATCTTGAGTAGAAAGACTAAAATATGAACCTATCAAAATTAAAAACTGTAACAACTTTTTAAGACATAGCGTAGACATAGATGGTTTAAATAGAAATAACAAAATGTTAAAAAGGGGAGATGAAGTTAGATTGTAGAGTTTTTATTAGTTTTGTCTTTATTTGCTTGTTTTTGTAATCAGTTTAGAAAAATGGATTATAAGACACTATTTGCAAGCCTCATGGTAACCTCAGATGATGAAATCTACAACAGATCCACAAAGAATAAAACAATAAGAGCTCACATGAAAAAGTTCAAATAAACAATGTAACTATGCATTTTAAACTAAGCATTTTAAGGAACTAGAAAAGCAAGAACCAACCAAAAAGTATCACACCCAAAATTAGGAGAAGAAAAGAAATAATAAAGATCAGAACCAAAGTAAATGAAATTGAAACAAAAAATACAAAGAATCAATAAAATGAAAATATGATTTATTGACTAAATTTATTGAAAAAAGATAAAATTGACAAATCTTTAGCCAGATTAAGAAAGAAAGACAGAATACCTAACAAATAAAATCAGAGATAAAAAGTAGACATTAAACTGATACTGCAGAAATTCACAGGATCATTGGAGGCTACTATGAACAACTACATGCCAGTAAATTGGAAAACTTAGAAGAAATGAATGAATTCCTAGATACATACAACGTACCAAGATTGAACCATGAAGGAATGCACGACCATAATAGACCAATAAAGACTAATGAGATTGAAGTCATAATAAAAATTATCCTGGCCAAAAAAAGCCCTGAACCCAATAACTTCACTGCTGAATATGACCAAACATTTAAAGAAGGAGTAAAACCAATTCTACTCAAACTATTCTGAAAAGTAAAGACAGAGGGAATACTTCCAAACTCTTTCTACAAAGCCAGTATTACTTTGAGACCAAAACCAGACAAAGACACATTAAAAAAAAAAATTGCATGCCAATATCACTGATGAACATTGATGCAAAAATTCTCAACAACATACTTGCAAACTGAACTCAACAACAGATGAAAAAGATCATTCATCAGGACCAAGTGTGATTTATCTCAGGGATGCAAGGATGGTACAACATGCACAAATGAATCAATGTGATGCACCATATCAACAGAAGAAAGGACAAAAACCACATGATCATTTCAATTGATGCTGAAAAAGCACTTGCTGAAATTTAACATTCCTTCATGATAAAAAAAAATTCGGTAAAACTGTGTATAGAAGGAACATACCTCAATACAAAATAAAGCCATATATCATGGACCTATAGCTAGAAACACACTGAATGGGGAAAAAATAAAAACCTTTCCTCTAAGATCTGGAACAAGACAAGGATGCTCAAGTTCACAATGTTATTCAACATAGTACTGGAAGTCCTAGCTAGAGCAATTAGGCAAGGGAAAGAAATAACAAGAATCTAAATTGGAAAGGAAGAATTATATGATCTGTGTTTGTAGATGACATAATCTTATATTTTGAGAAACCTAAAGATTCCATCAGAAAAACTATTAAAACTTATAAATAAATTCAGTAAAGTTGCAGGATACAAAATGAATATACAAAAATCAGTAGCATTTCTACCTGCCAACAGTGAACAATAAATCTGAGAAAGAAGTCAATAAAGTCATTCCACTTACAATAGCTACAAATAAGATAGTTAGGAGTATACTTAAGCAAAGAAATGAAACGTCTCTGCAATGAAAACTATAAAACATTGATGCAAGAAATTGAAGAGGACACAAAAAATGAAAAGATTTGCATGTTCATGCATTGGAAGAATCAATCTTGTTAAAATGTCCATTCTACCAAAAGCAACCTACAGATTCAATGCAATCCTTATCAAAATAACAATGACATTCTTCTCAGGAATATTTCAAAAACCCTAAAATGTATATGCAACCACAAAACACCCAGAATAGCCAAAGCCATTCTGAACAAAAAGAACAAAATTTCAGGAATGACATTACCTGACTTCAAATTAAAACAGAGAGTTATAGTAATCAAAACAGCATAATACTGACATTTAAAACAGACACTTAGACCAATGAAACAGAATAGGGAACCCAGAAATAAATTTATACATCTCCAGTGAATTTATTTTCAACGAAATTGCTAAGAACATACATTGGAGAAGGGATAGTCTCTTCAATAAGTGGTGCTAGGAAAACTGGGTATCTGTAGGTAGAAGAATGAAACTAGACATCTATCTCTCACCATACGCAAACATCAAATCCAAACAAAGTCAAGAGCTAAATCTAAGCCCTCAAAGAATGAAATTACTAAAACAAATTTGGAGAAATTCTCTAGGACGCTAGTATGGGCAAAGATATCTTGAGTAATACTCCAAAAACCCAGGCATCCAATGCAAAAATGGACAAATTGAATCAAATAAAGTTAAAAAGCTTCTGTGCAGCCAGGGAAACAATCAACAAAGTGAAGAAACAACCACAGAATGGAAAATATTTGCAAACTACCCATCTGACAAGGGATTAATAACCACACTGTATAAGGGGATCAAGCAATTCAATAGATAAAAATTTAACACTCTGATTAAAAATAGGCAAAATATCTGAAGATATATTTCTCAAAAGAAAACAAATGGCAAACAGGTATAGGCAAAGGTGCTCAACATCATTAATCATCAGAGAAATGCAAATAAAAAATATGATATCATCTCACTCCTGTTAAAATGGCTTTTATCCAGAAGACAGGCATTAATTAATTGTGGCGAAGATATGGAGAAGAGAACCCTTGCATGGTGGGGATGTAAATTAGTACAACCACTACAGAGAATGGTATGGAGGTTCCTCAAAAAGTTAAAAATAGAACTATCATTTGATTCAGCAATCCCACTGCTAAGTATATACCCAAAAGAAAAGAAGCGAGTATGTTTAAGAGACATCTGCATGTCCATGTTTAATTGCAGTACTCTTCACAATAGCCAAGATTTGATTGCAACCTA
This sequence comes from Cacajao melanocephalus, assembly GCA_963573385.1. Lineage (NCBI taxonomy): Eukaryota > Metazoa > Chordata > Mammalia > Primates > Pitheciidae > Cacajao > Cacajao melanocephalus. The sequence goes on from CAUYLG010020444.1 coordinate 6,767, forward strand.
AGTGTCTGTCAGCAGACATGGATAAAGAAAAGTGGTACTTATACACAATGGAGTACTACTCAGCCAGAAAAAGAATGAAAAGCTGTCATTTGCAACAACATGGCTGGAACTGGAGGACATGATGTTAAGTGAAATAAGTCAGACACAGAAAGACAAACTTTGCATGTTCTCACTCATTTGTGGGAGCTAAAAATTGCAACAATGGAACTCATGGAGATAGAGAACAGAATGTTGGTTACCATAGACTGGGGAGTGTAAAATGGGGACAGAGGAGTAGGGAAGGCACATGAGTTCAAAAATATAAGTAGATAGATAAGTAACAGCAAGTATTTGATAGCACAACAGGGTGATTATAGTTAGTTAACAAAATTGTATTATACATTTTAAAATGAAATGTCTAATTGAAATGTTTATAACACAAAGAAATGATAAATGCTTGAGCTAATAGTACCCCATTTACCCTAATATAATTATTACTCATTGTATGCCTGTGTCAAAACAGCTCATGTACCCCATGAGTATATCCACCTAGTATATACCCATACAAATTAAACTAAAAATAATTAAAGAAATTTAAAAAAACAAAAACTTTTAAAAAAAGAATCATATTTTGCTGCCAGGAATCACAGTCCAAATTAATTTATGGAAATTATTTATACTAATAAAACTACCTACCTGCTTTGAAGCAATTATATTTCTTTAGATAATCTGTTATACCTGATTCTGAGTAGTATTTCTTTTATTAAAGTCCCTCACTTAGGAATTACTTTGGTGAAATCATATATATAATGCATACACCCAAATGCATGCTTCAATGAGGCCTCTGTAATTACCACGTAATTTGCAATTTAGAACATTACATCAGTTTGTATTTGGTAAGCATCTCTGATAATTTGTGTGCCTTCAATACTTTGTTAATGTTAAAGTAGAGCTAAAGGAAACTATTAAACAAATGCCTTAATTAAAATATTTTAACATTTTTCTTTATTGAAATATAATGACGTATAATAAACATTACATATTTAAAGTGTACAATTTGATAAATTTTGACTATATATGAGTGTACACCGAAAACCATAAACCCATCACCAAAATCAAGGTAATGTGCATAACAATCACTCCCAATTGTTTTCTTATACATCTTTATAATTCTCTCTCCTGTAGCTCCTCCACATCCGAGGCACCCACTGATTGCTTCTCTTTACTGTAGATTTGTTTGTATTTTCTAAAGTTTTGTATGAACAAAATCATACAGAATGTAATCTTTTATTTCTGTCTTCTTTCACTCAGAATTATTATTTTGAGACTTGCCCATGTTGTGTGTATCAATAATTTATTCCTTTTTGTTACTGAGTAGTATTCAGTATTCCATTCTACCTTTTTTTTTTCTCTCTCTCTATGACAGAGTTTTATTCTGTCACCCAGGCTAGAGTGCAGTGGCAAGATCTTTGCTCACTGCAAACTATGCTTCCCGGGTTTAAGCGATTCTCATACCTCAGGCTCCAACTATCTGAGAGTACAGGTGCACACAACCCCACCTGGGTAATTTTTGCATTTTTAGTAGAGATGGATTTTTGCCATGTTGGCCAGGCTGGTATCAAACTGACCTCAAATGATCCACCCGCCTTGGCCTCCCAAAGTGCTGGAATTACAGGCGTGAGCCACCGCGCCCGGCCTCATTCTACCATTTTTAAATTCCATTTGACTAAAGATGATTAGGGTTGTTCCCACTCTGGAAATAATTTAAATAAATGACTTTAATACAACCGCTAGGAACGTTCATGTGTAAGTCTTTATGTGGATATGTGTTTTCATTTAGCTTGGGTAAGTCTCCAGAAGTGGGAGTATGTTTAATTTAATGTGATATGATAGGAGTATGTTTAAATTATGATAGGAGTATGTTTAAATTGATGTCAACAATAACGGTAAAGAAACTACTAAACTCAACTACCTCAAACAACTACCAACTCTTTTCTCTAGTGGTTATACCACTTACATTCCCATCAGCAGTGGTTGGGTATTCCATTTGGATATTCCATTCCATTTTTGTAATAATGTTGGCATTATTACACAAACTGTATGTGGATTTCAAGACATTGTAAATATATATATAGTGGAAATTGGACTATTGTTCTTGTGGTTTTGTTTAAAAATTAGCAAAGAAAAATGATGTTGGGCATATTTTCATATTTTAATAGGCTTATATATTATTTGGTTAAGTATCTGTTCAATCTTTTGCCCATATTTAACTGGCTGTCTCGTTCTTTTAATATTGAATGTGGGAGTTCTTCCTATAATATACTGTGTGTAAATTGCAAATATTTTATCCTATAAAATAACTAGTCCCTTCAGTCTCTTAAGATTGTCTTTTAAAAAGCAGAAGCCATAATTTTGATGAAATCCAATTTATGAATTTTTTATGGATTGCAATTTGGGGAACATGTTTAAGATATCTGCATAAATCAGGGTCACGAAAACATTTCTTACATTTTTTGCTTGTTATTTTACAGTTTTAGGTTTTCAGATATTCAATTTAGGGCCATAGTCCATTTCGCTAAATGGCACACGATATTAACCAAAGTAGTTGCTATTATTATTTATCTTTTGGCATATGAATATCCAATTGTTTCAGCACCATAGGTGGAAACAGCTCTCCTTTTTCCACTGAATTACCTTATACTTCTGTTGAAATTTAATTGACTGTGTGGATGTTTTTCCAGACTAGCTAGTGTTTTCTGCTGACCTATTTGCCCAATTTTACAATATTGCAGTCTCTTGATTGCTGTAACTTTAGAATTAGTCTTGAAGTAGTGTAAGTCTTTAAAATTTGTTCCACTTTCTCAATTTGGTTAATCTGAGTCCTTTGCATTTATGCATAAATTTTAGCGTCAGCTTGTAAATTTCTACAAAAGAAATCTGCTGGGATTTTGATTGGCAGTAAGAGGAGTCTACAGATAAATTTGTAGAAAATTGATATTTTAACAATACTGTGTCTTCTGACCCATGAACACAAAACACTTCTCCATTTACTTAAGTCTTCATTAATTTATCTCAGTAATGTTTTTCATTTTCATTATGGACCTTTTGCACATATTTTTCAGATTAATCTTTACATAGTTCATATTTTGGATGCTTTTACATATGGTGTTTAAAAATGGTATTTCTGACTGTTCTCTTCTAGCATATAGAAATAATTTCTTGTATATCTTAATCTTATATCCACTTATATCTCATTGCTGAACTCAATAACTTAGCAGCATTTTATATACATTCCATAAGATTTTTAATATAGATCGTTATATAGTCTGGAAAAAATGATTTTTTTCCCCTCTCCTTTTAGATCTTGTCTTAGTCCATTCAGGTTACTATTACAAAATACCATTAACTAAGAAACTTATGAACAACAGAAAATTTTTTGTCACAGGTCTAGAAGTCCAAGAGCAAGACTCCAGCGATTCAGGAAGATCTCCTTCCTGGTTCACAGATTATGCCTTTTCCCTCTTTCTTCACATGGTAGAGAGATGAGGGGCTCTCTCTGGGGGTCTCTTTTATAAGACACTGATCCTCTTCATGAGAGTGGGGCCTAATCATCACCTAAAAGCCCCCCATCTTTTAATATTATCATCTGTGGGTTAGGCTTTCAACATACAAATGTGGGGGGTAACAAACGTTCAGCCCATAGCAGATAACTTTTATTTCTTTTTCGTGCCTTATTTAGTTGGTTAAATCTTCCAGTAAAATGTTAGAGAATTAGAGAAAACTAATATTCTTACATTGTTCCTGATCTTAGTGAGAAAACATGTCTGTCACTAAATACGTCGTTAGCATAAATTTTCTTAGATAGTTTCTGTCAGCAAAGTTTCCTTTCCTACTTTCAGTTTAATGAGAGATTTTATCAGTAATCGTGCATTTTATCAATGTTGTTATGTGTTTACTGGGATAATCTTATATCACTTATTTTTTCTTTTTAATTCGTTAATATACTGAATTATGCTGATTTGTTTTTGATCATTAAAGTAACCTTGCAATCAACAAAATTTGGTCACGAACTGTGAATTTTAACATAGTAAAAATATGTGTTAGTAAAAGTCATATATTCAAAATATGTATGACTGTATTCATGAATATAGTCTCAGAATTTTTCCTTATAATAACTTTAGTACCAGGTGAATGCTGGCCACACAGATGGGTAGGAGAGTACACCTTCTTTCATATTTTCCAGAAGAATTTATGTAGAATTGATATTATTTCTTCTTTAAATGATTGGTAGATTCACCAGTGAAGTAATATGAAAAAGAGTTTCCTTTGTGAGAATAGTTTTGATTGAAAATCCAATTACTTTAGTAGACATAGAGATATTTTGATTATTTATTTCTTGAGTTAACTTTGGTAGTTTTTGTCATACACCCTTTTACTGAAGTTGTCAAATTTGTTTGCATGAAGTTGTTCTTTTTACACTGAGTGTTATCTCATTTATTCTATTTTACTTGAGCGTAATATATTTTTTTTCTTTTCTAGTTTCTGAAAGCGGAACACTGATGTGAGGCCATTTGTTCTATTTTTACATAGTCAATAGAAATTTGTTTCCTTTTAAGCAATACTTACTGAAACAGGAAAATTTTGATTCCATTCAAAATACTTTCTAATTTTACTTCTTTCTTTATAGACCAATGGTGTATTTAGATAGAAGTGTGAAATTTAGATTCCAAATACTTATGAACTTTTATCTTTATGTCTTTGATTCCTCATTCCAATCTACTGCATTCTGCATACATGCTTAATATTATGTGAATGCTGTTAACTCTATTGAAACTTGTTTTATAACCTTGAATATAGGTTATATTGGTAAATACACTGTATTTTCTTGAAAACAAGTATAACCTGGAGTGTTGCTATAGCATTTTTGAAAAAATAATAATTAGTTCAAATTGGTTGAGTGTATTTTCGGTCTTTATATTTTTAATGATTTACAGTTCATTTGTTGTACCAATTACTGTGAAGAATGTTAAAATCTTTAGAAATTATCATGGGGTTTTCTGTATTATCATGCAGTTTTATCAATTTTTGCTTTAATATTTGTATTGACTTTATTGAGATACAATTCATATTTTATAAAATTTTCCAAATTATAGTGTATAATGCTACATTTTTAGTATATTAACAGAGTTGTACAATACTTATTATTACAGTATAATTTTAAAAGATTTCCATCACGGTAAAAAGTTGCTCTATATTTACTAGGAGTCAGTCCACAACCTCAAACCTGATCCCCAGATCTTCTTTCTGTCTCTATAGATTTGCAAATATTAGACATTTTGTACAAGTGGGTCATACAACATGCATGTGTTCTTTGAAACTGCCTTATTTTCACCTTGCACAATGTTCTTAAAGTTCACCCATGTTGTCGCATGCATCCATATGTTGTAATATTCTGTAGTGTAAATATCTCCTGCTTTCTTTGTTCATCTGACAGTTAATATATATTTGATTTACTTCCACTTTTGAGGTTATCATGAATAAAGATGCTATGAACATGCATGCATATTTTTGTGTGATTATATTTTTTCATTGATGGATACCTTCAAATGAAATTGTTGAGTTATGTAATGGTAACTGTGTTTATCATTTTGAGAAATTACCAGATATTTTCCAAAGTGGCTTCAGTGCTTAACATTCCCAACAGCACTGTAGAAGGTTTTTAATTTCTTCACATTAGTCAATAGTTTTTATTGTCCATTTTCAAAAAATAAATATTTTATCCATCCAAATGAGTACAAAGTGATATCACATTGTGATTTTGATTTATATTTTTGTATTAGCTAATGACGTTAAACCAGTTTTCTTGTGCTTATTGGTCATTTACATATCTTTCTTCTTTGGTGAAATATTTATTTAAATAATTTTATCATTTTAATTGAGTTATTTGTTTTTGATATTATTGAGTACTAAAACATTTTACATATTCTGGATACAAGTCCCTTATTAGATAAAAGATTTGCAAATATTTTTCATATTTTAATGGTTGTCATTTCACTTTCTTGATGTTACCATTTTCAGAAGTTTTAAATTTGATGAAGCCCAATTTATCTATTTTATCTTTTGGCATTTGTGCTTTTGGAATCAAATCTAAGAAAACTTAGCCTAAAGGCTCATAAAAAATTATTTTTACTTTTTCTTCTAAAAGTTTTTTAGTTTAGCTTGCATATTTATGTTTACGATCAATATTCAATTAAGTTTGTGTATCTTGTAAAGTAGAAGTCCAAATTCATTCTTTTTCATGTGGATGTCCAGTTGGTTGGCACTAATTTTGAAAAGTGTGCTTTCCCAATTGAATTATCTTAGTACCCTGTCAAATCCAATTGACCATAAATGCTATGTTTTATTACAGCACTTTCCATTCTGTTCTATTGATCTATACATCTTACATTATGCAATACCACATGGTCTTGATTACTGTATTTTTATTATTAAATATAAAATTAGAAAATATAAGTCCTGTAAATTTGTTCTTAATTTTAAAATTATTTTGCCGTCACAGGTCCCTTGTAAGTCCATTTGTATTTTTGCATTAACTGCTCAATTTCTGCAAAAGAGCAAGCTGAGATTTTGAAAGGAATTGCATTGAGTCTGTAGATCACTTTGGGGGTTATTATTATCTTGGTAATACTAAATCTTCCTATTCATGAACATTAAATATTTTTTCTTTCCATGTAGAGAGATATTATTCCATACCTTTCAAGAATGTTTTGTAGTTTCCAGGGTACAATAATTGTACATTTTTTGTTAAATTTATTTCTGAGTACTTTATTTTTTAATGTTTTCTTAAATGAAATGATTTCTTAATTTTGTTTTCAAATAATTTATATGTATTGTGTAGAAATTCAATTGATTTTATGCTAAAACATTACATTCTACAACCTACCTAAAATTATGTATTAGTAAAATAGATTTTTACTAGATTTTTTACGCTTATCTTTATACAAGACCATATCCTGAGAAAGATTGTCAGCTTTACTTTTCTGAATCTGAATGATTTTGCTTGTTTTTCTTGCCTGATTTCCCAGGCTAGAACCTCCAATACAATGTTGCATACAGTGTGGAGAATAGACATCCTTCTCTTGCTTCTTTTCTAAATAAGGCCTTCAGATTTTTATTAGTAAGTACTTCATCCCTAAATATCTGGACTTGTACTAAATGGTCTTTATCAAGTTGATAAAGTTCTCTTCTATTCCTTTTTCTACAAAGGTAGAAGAATCTGACATATGAAGTTTTAGTCTTAACCACTCAAAAACATGGATATATTGCATGTAGAATTAGTCATTTGAAAATATAAAAGTATATACACTATTAAAAATATTAAAAAAGAAAACACCTAATTTTTGGAGCTCATAGAAATATTATTTAGTAACAACATAATCGATGTAATTAATAAGATTTAATTATTAATTAAAGTTGACCAAATTAACATCAAAATGTGAAAATAATAAGATGATTCTAAAATGCAAACACAACCAGTCAAAAATAGCCATGAAATTCTTAAATAGAACAAAAAATCTGCAATATGCTTCCAGATATAAAAAGTGACTTTTACATTTATAATAAAGATAATGTGATATTGTAACATGAATAGACACATCAATCTAGACACAGAACAGACACAAACAAATAGACACAGAATAGAACCCAGAACCAAAACCATTCAGATTTATTAATAAAGATTCACTGGAGTTTTACTTAAGATAGCACTTCAACACAGTGGAGAGAGCATGGTCTTTCATGTAAATGGTGCTGAATCATGCAGATATGCTACTAATCTCACATGATGATAATTTCAAGGTAGCATACAGTTACTTATGTGAAAGTTAAACCCATGACAAAAATGGGGTAGATTTTCCAGTCCTGAAGCTAGCAAATGTTTCTTCAGTTGTACCTGAAAATCATTAATTACAAAGGAAGACATGATGATTTGAACAATATTTAAAGGAGAAAAGTATATTCATTAGAAATCAACAACAAATTAGAGAATCAACATACACTGAATGAAAACATTCCAAATGCCTTTATTCAACAAATGCACATGCCCAGAATACAGAGGTAAATTCTACAAATAATTCTGAAGGGGCAGGCAACCTAATAGAAAAATATCAAAAGACTTAAAGAGACTTTGGAGAAGATATCCATCTAATCAACACACATATGAAAATGGATTCTTACCAAGGCTCTGTAAATTAAAATCCCAATTCAATAATATAACACCAAATAGCTAATAAAAATGGTAACAATAACAACAAATTTCACAATATTTTTTAAATAAGAAAATTTTTAAAATCTTATCAATTTTTATTCTGAGAAACTAGAAAAGAGAAAACGTCTTTAATCAGCCATTATTAAGTGTTACTCAAGAGCCAAGAGCGGTCACAGCCTATCTCATTTAGCTGTCTTAACAACTCCGTGAAGCAGGTGTATTATTCCAATTTTACATCAAAGGAACTAGAATTATTTTTAAATTTTATTTTAGCTTCAGAAGTACATGTGCATGTTGTGGGGGTTTGGTGTACATATTATTTGCCCCCCGGGTAATAAGCATCCTACACAATAGGCAGTTTATCGATCTTCACCCTCCTCCCTCCCTCCACCCTCAGGTAGGCCTCGGTGTCTGTTGTACCCTTCTTTGTGTTCATAGGTACTCGATGTTTGGCTCCCATTTACAAGTGGGAACATGCAGTATTTGCTTTTCTGGTCCTTTGTTAGTTAGCTTAGGATAGTGGCCACCAGTTCCTTCCATGTTGCTGCAAGTCTTCAGTCCATCTTGAGTTAATTTTTGCATAAGGTGTAAGGAAGGAATCTGTTTTCTGCTTATGGCTAGCCAGTTTTCTGAGCACCATTTATTAAATAGGGAATCCTTTCCCCATTGCTTGTTTTTGTCAGGTTTGTCAAAGATCAGATGGTTGTAGATGTGTGGCGTTATTTCTGAGGTCTCTGTTCTGTTCCATTGGTCTTCTTTTTATCTGTTTTGGTACCAGTACCATGCTCTTTTGGTTACTGTAGCCTTGTGGTATAAACATAGCTGAAAAGAACATGATCTCATTAATTTTTATGGCTATGCAGCATTCTATGTTGTATTTCCATCACATTTTCTTTATCCTGTCTACCACTGATGGGCATTTAGGTTGATTCCATGTATTTGCTATTGTGAATAGTGCTGTGATGAACATATGTGAGCATGTGTCCTTATGGTAGAATGATTTATATTCCTTTGGGTATACAACTAATAATGGGATGGCTTTTGATTTGTGTTTCTGTAATTATTAGTGATGGTGAGCGTTTTTTCATATGCTTGTTGGCTGAGCGAATGACTTCTTTTCAAAAAACACAATACAAAATGTTAAACATACATGTACCAAAGACACACACTAGAATGTTTACATTGGTGATAATCATGATGGTGAAAAACTGGAAACTGCCCAAATGCCCACCATCAGTATAATGGCATACTTACGTCATCCGTATAATGGCATACTTATGTCATCAGTGTAATGGCGTACTTACGTGTGATGACAATGGGAATGAGCAGTCTACAACTGTCACACCAATATGGGTGAAGCCAGATACAAAAGAGGAGCATGTACTGTGGGATTGTATTCGTATAATGAACAAACCCAAGCAAAACTACCCTTTGCTGGTGAATCTCAGAAAGAGGGATATTGACTAGAAGGGGGCACAAAGGGGCACCTGAGTATTAGATATATTCTATTTCTCAGTTTTCTGGGGATGGTTACATGGACTTGTTTTATTCGTGAGCATTCATGAAGATGTACAATTTTAACTTGTCCTTTATTCTGCATATACTGTATTTTAGTAAAAATAAATTTAAAACATGAATGAAGTAAGAAACAATGTTATTCCGGAGAATGTGCAAGACAGTGACCTACCCTCATTATATTTAATTGCTCAAAATAATGATTGAGGATGCATTTCGCTAGCTCTTTTTTGGACCATTCTAGTAGGCAGATATTGTTGCATATCCCGAGGAAATCTGGCTTGTGGTTCTGACTTACATAGTTCTGTGGTTTTAAAGCCATGTAGTCAAGTTTTCTACTGGGTTGACTTTGTTTCAAGGCGTTCATTTTGAGTGAGAATGAAAATTCTTATGATAAGTAATAACAGAATTCTCAGAGATAATCAAGGTTTTTGGTGATTTTTTTTTTTTGTAAAAGATTTGACCTTCATTACATAGGAAACAGATTATATCCATCACTTCTCAATTTTTAAAAGCAAAAGATGATAACGTAGATAATCTCATTAACAAAATGAAAAAAGTAAAGAAGGAATGAAAAAGAGGCATCTACAAGTGCCACTGGAGATTGTTTATCTGATTTGTATCTCAGTAAAAGCTGTTACTATATGCCTGACAGGAATATCAGCCGTGAAGATATGGTTGATTAGGATTAGGAAAAACTCAATTAAAAATGAAAACAGATTTACTGATTAGAAATTATCAAGAATTATGTTCCCAATCATAGAGACTCAGATAATCTCTGTCTCACAGTCACTCTAGTCACTTTGTCAATTATATACTTAATAAACAGGTTTTGAAAGCTTTCTCTGTAAAGCATGGTGGCATTTGGAGATTAACATTCATATACATATTTATAAAAATGATCTATTTATTCAAAACCCATTCTGGTTACTAGCATTTTCTCAAATTGCAGTTTTTGTATCCTTGGCAAGGCATTAGGTTCATTTACTTTTACAAATAATCATGGTTTAATGTTTAGAAATAGAGATATTACTTCTTGACTTATGGTATTCCCTGAAATAACAATTTCAAATAATTGTATTTGCAACCAAATACAATTAGTGTATGTATGTGTGTGTATATATATATATGTGTGTGTGTGTGTGTGTGTGTGTGTATTTTATACACACACATATATATATATATAAAACATATATAAAGAAAAGAACAAAGTAAATTGCTCATCATCTCCATTATTTATCATTCTCCAAATAGAGCTCATTTTGGAAAGATAAAGGAAGTAATAGGATCTAATTTCAGACCATATGGAACTGCATAATTTATTGGAGATGTCGCCAGATTCAAGCAAAGTGATTGCATTTTACAAGCCGGATAGTCCCTTTCACAAGTCAGATTACACAATAATTATGCTCATCTTTAGGGGTTTCTGAGAGTTTTCATTGGATCCATGTATGATGATAGAAAAGTAGGATGATGATAATTTTTTCCCAAGTTGTAAATACATAATGTGGTTCTGCCTTTTTATTTGTTTGAAGATTATTATGCCCGACTGTAATGTGTTTCCATTTTGTTAAGTCAATAGGACATTAAAATTTTTACTTTTTTCAAGATGATGTGCTTTGCAACTTCCAACCCTTATTTTATAAGAGAAGTTATGTTAGATGGGCGGATATTTAAGCTCTGCATGAAACAAACAAAAACTGTTTTTTTTTTCTGAGATACACAAAAGCTCTCTGGTAGTCCCTGATTTATTTATTTTTAGTGGACTTGCCATTTCTTTTAAAAAACTGTCATGGGCTGAACTGTATATCCTCCCTTCATATGTGGAAGCCCTAACATCCAACACCTCGAAATGTGACTGAATTTAAAGATAGGGCCATTCAAATGGGGTCCTAATCCAATGTGACTCATGTCCTTATAAAAAGAGGAGTTTAAAACACTCAAAGCGACACCGACGATTCATGTACACAAAGGAAAGACCATATGAAGACACAATAAACCAAGAAGAGTGTTCTCAAAAAAACTTGACTTGCAGACACTTTATTTCCATGGTTTAAGCCACCAGTCTGCAGTATTTTCTTATGACAACCCTTGAAAACTAATAGACAAACTAACCAGCCTTCGACAACTAAGTAGCCTGTGTAGATTAATTGGGCTAGTTCAATTTCCTAATTAGCAAGTTAGAAAAAAAATATGATTTAGGTTTCTGAAAAGGTTAAGAAGGAATTCTCCTGTGATAAGGATTTTATAAATATAAGATCCTTAAGTAAGTATCCCAAAATGACTACATTTTTTCTGACCCAAGACCTCCTGCCACACTATTTAGAAGGCATAAACAGGTGAAAAGTTAGCACCTAAATTTTCTGACATTTTGAAATATATTACCTTTGAATATACCACATCTACAAACACAGGGGCATTAGAACAACTAAATGCAATATCTATTTAACACCCAGCTAGGAACTATATCAGCAAGAGCAGATTTGGTGAGAAACTTTTTCATTATTTGTTTCCGGTGCCAAATTGTGAGTGAAGATTTTAGCTGGGGCTCTGTCTCAAAGGTTAGGCCTCGAATTGACCTGCTGCTTTTCTTCACCAATATTAGAGACATTAGTTAAATTTAAATTAAAAATAAACTTGCTAGAGAAATTAAAGAAAATGTTGATATTTCTAAAAGGTTTAAAATGAACATTCAGAGTTTGAGTTATGTATATATAGAGAGATTAAAATATGATTATGCCACTTCCGCTTTTGGATATTATGCTGGGAATAACCTTTCCTTCATCTTTTCTCTGCCCATGTTCCTGTTTGCAGCCACCAGAATGACATAGATAATCTATGCTGAATGCTCAGGCTGTACCTAGATTCTTCACACTCTAGAAAAACTGACTGTAACTCACAGTTGTCTGCTATGTTTTTAAGCTATCAAACTGTGCAAAGTCAACAAAATTCCACTGTTTTGAAGAATTAATACAGTTATACAGTTTTTAACAGCCCTCTACCTACTCTAGGTTAAATACAATATCTCAGGGAACACTATAATAACATATAAACTAGCCATTATTACTGATTTTTTAAGGAATATCTATATTCTCAGTGTGATTTCTGACCTGTAATATCCTATATGAAACTGGACTCAACTATTAAAGAAAGACCCTGTCCTCCAACTGGTACTTTCTCAAACATTGAGCAAAAGGACATTTCAGGTCACTTAGCTCCTTTTACTGGTATTTCACCTGTGCAGGTAATATCAATTATATGAATCTAGCAAGGAATGCTAAGAAATGAATAATTATATTTAACAAAATATTTTCGATTAAAGTTAGTTCATTTTATCCTTTATCAGCTCCAATAAGAAAATACAATATGATATTGCCATAGAATTAGGGACTTGGAAGATTCCTTATTGCATCAGCAGTTTTTGAATGATTGCTAATAATTTCACATACCATAATATCTGGCAATTATTAACATTTAAAGGTATTTCAGGTAAAATTTTTAAAAATACTCTATTATTCAAATTTTATGACATGATTTTATTACAACTTAACCAAAATTTGCTGTTCTCCAAAGAATTCATAGAAGCTTTGAAAGAATTAGTGGAAGAATGAATGCAAAAATATAGAGTTCTACATTTATGTGTTGCCATGGGCAATGCTTTCTTGCTGTTCTGTAGCTTTTCTACACTGAGGCTGGGTACTTGTCTAGTTGGTGTCTACCCTGTATGTAGATTCAAACAAGAAAAAAAATAGGAGAAATAAGAGGGAGTATCTCTCTGAGAGCTTTCCACACATTTTTATTCCTCTGCTTTTTTGTGTTTTGTTTTATGCTTTTGTTTTTATCATATATCCTATCAGATGAATTGATGAATTCAGGTTGGAGAATAACACACTTCTCTTGCTAAGACTAGAGTAGAAAATCGAATATATTATTTGTCCAAATTTCTGCTTTCATTTTTGCAGGAAAGCAATAGCAGAGAAATCATCGAAAACTTTTATTTTTTGACAACTGAACTGATTCTCTTAATTTGCTCAAGGGTTATCACTTGATTTAAATAGCTTTTGCTCCTAAGTGGAAGAGTAAGAATGTCTTTTAATTTCATTACTAGTATGATATTTACATTATTAACGAACTTAGACAATATTATTTTCATATGTTGAAACAATTATATGTAAAAGAGCAAGCAACTCTTGACTTCTTGGCAAACTGACACAAGAACAGAAAATCAAACACCGCATGTTCTCACTCATAGGCAGGTGTTGAACAATGAGAACACGTGGACACAGGGAGGGGAGCATCACACACTGGGTTCTATGGGGGAGCGGATATAGGGGAGGGACAGTGGGGGATAGGGAGCTGGGGAGGGATAACATGGGGATAAATGCCAGATATAGGTGATGGAGAGGAAGGCAGCAAACCACACTGCCATGCATGTACCTATGCAACAATCTTGCATGTTCTTCACATGTACCCCAAAACCTAAAACACAATAAAATATACATTTAAAAAAAAAGTCACCATGATCCAGAAATAATAGAAAGGAATGGTATAAAATTTCCCTGAAACATAGATTTTTATTCACTTCTTGTAGTTGAAATACTTCACCTTTTCCTCAACTTTTTATCCAACAATAAGTGTTTCTCTTGGAGGAGAATTGCCAATCTGAAGATGTTGTAGGTGATCTCTAACTTGCTATGACTCTAGTTTACAAGAGTCTCCTCTTTGCAGATCTTACATTTCTGCTAATATTTAATACATTGTTGACATTTATTGGAACTAAAGAAACTATTTAATAATACTTATGTTTCAACTTTCTATTTTTGTATTTTTCCTGTTTCTTGTTTCAACAAATAAACTCAGTGATAAGGTTGAGTAAACTCAGAGCAGAGAATGTCTTCATTTTGAGAATAAAGAGAAGCACTTTGCTTTAAAACACAATGCTTTCAATGTATGACCCTGTTTATCTATTACTTAAATCAGTTACTATAAAATGCAAGGCCTCCAAGGAAACTTACAGGTCATTCATTCTTGTAATTTCTTGTTAAAGGTAAGAAGTGCAAATCTACTTGTGTGTATTAAGGTTAAATTGTTTGTTTTCTGGAAATTCAACAATTGTAACAAAGATTACTAATATTTATACACTTCTGATTTAATGAATTTTCATAGAGGTATTTTGTTTCAGTATGTCTTATTGATAGTAAAAATTAAAATATATTTTGCTATTTTATTAAAATCATAGAACACACACATCATTCACTTTTTAATCAACTCTAATTTGGCTACATTCTCAAATTATTTCCTAGGAGTCCCTCCCTACTGCCTCTCTCTGATGGAGAGATCTCTGTTTGGTTATTCATTAGCTCCTAGTCATTCAGTAATACAGACCTTCTTTTTCTTTTCTAGTAGAAGTAAAAAAGAAAAACTTCACTGTTAAAAAAACCTACCAAGTAAACTCCGTACAGTTTTTTAAAGATATTTGACTATGCTACTTGCATACCTTAGCAGAGGGTAATGCTTTTTCTTAAAATGCTTCATCTAAAAAATGGATATATTATTTTTACCTCATATATGTGTGTAATATGGTATGTTGCATATTATATATATATTTATATATAAAACATACTTTTGCCAATTACATTTTTGCAGTTTTACAAAAAGCACCTCCAAAGTTTTCATTCTTTCCCTCCATCTCTCTGTATTTTATTAATCTAGAAATGCTCATCAATTTTTCTTGAATGTTTTTTCTTCTGAGCAAACTATTTAAAATTTTTTTATTATATTTAAGTATATGTAGTATCCTTTATTAACCATTCTATGTACAAACATGATCTAAGATATTCAAAATTGTATTAAATTAATTTTAAAAAATTAAAAGAGCATTTTCTTTTTGGATTTTCATGGAATCAAAAGCCATTTTTTGATGTTGAAATTATATTGTGTATTTCCACTAAAGATATTTACAAAAGAAAGTATAATTTGCAATACAACTAGGAGACAATGCATATGAGAAATATGTAAGCACACATACAATACTGAAAAAAATTCACTCACCTAACCAAAAAAAGCCCAGGTCCAGATGGGTTCACAGCTAAATTCTAAAAGACGTTCAAAGAGGAGCTGGTACCACTCCTTCTGAAACTATTCCAAACAATACAAAAAAAGGGAATCCTTCCCAAATCATTTTAAGAGGCTGTGTTTTATTTTTAAAACAAAAATTGATTTTTATGTCTTTGGTTTGTTTAGGGACAAAGTGCTAAAATAGGTATTTCAGAAAAAGAAAGAGAAATGCCTGTAAAAGAGAATGTTTGTAAAAGTCAACCTCTTCTGGAATAATACCAGAATAATGATTTTGCCAATCAGCAGAAGGATTTCAGAGCTGGAAATTGTGTTATTAAATGTACAGAAGCCATCTTTCAAACTGGGATACACTTCCGTTCACATGAGAAACTATGTGTTTACTATTTCTGTTATGTTTTGTATGATTTTGTGTGTTTGTATATTAACAGTAAATGCTGGGGTAGCAAGTGTCAGAATCAGTGGATCCAATTCATCCAGCCATGACTTCTTATTCCAAGATAGCGTGACAGACGTGTTTCCTGCTCCCTGCTTAGTCCATGGAGTGACTGTGGTTGGGAAAGTGGGGATCTTAAAATAAATGTTTAGTCCCTGCATTTCTATTTTTAGTTTGGTTCAGATCTTAAACAGTTCCATGAAACTGTATTTTTGATTACAAGATTCCCATCTAAAGTTTTTCTCCTGCTCGGATCATTTCATTGGTGGCTGAAGGATTCTAGAGAATCTTTTGTTCTTTTTTATTATTATTATTGTACCTTAGGTTCTGGGGTACATGTGCAGATCATGCAGGATTGTTGCATAGTTACACACATGGCAAGGTGCTTTGCTGCCTTCATCCCCCATCACCTATATCTGGTATTTCTCCCCACATTATCCCTCCCCACCCTCCCCACCCCCCACTGTCCCCCCCAGTCCCCTGCCCCAGTGACTGCAGTGTGTGATGCTCCCCTCCCTGTGTCCACATGTTCTAATTGTTCAGCACCTGCCTATGAATGAGAACATGTGGTGTTTGGTTTTCTGTTCTTGTGTGAGTTTGCTGAGAATGATTGTTTCCAGATTCATCCATGTCCCTCTGAAGGACACAAACTCATCCTTTTTTATGGCTGCATAGTATTCCATGGTGTATATGTGCCACATTTTTTATCCAGTCTATTGTTGATGGACATTTAGGTTGGCTCCAGGTCTTTGCTATTGTAAACAGTGCCGCGATGAACATACGTGTGCATGTGTCTTTATAATAGAACAATTTATAATCCTTTGGATATATACCCAGTAATGGGATTGCTGGGTCAAATGATATTTCTATTTCTAGGTCCTTGAGGAATCGCCACACTGTCTTCCACAATGGTTGCACTAATTTGCACTCCCACCAACAGTGTAAAAGTGTTCCTATTTCTCCACATCCTCTCCGGCATCTGTTGTCTCCAGATTTTTTAATGATCGCCATTCTAACTGGCGTGAGGTGGTATCTCAATGTGGTTTTGATTTGCATTTCTCTAATAATC
>CAUYLG010020445.1:0-12457 GCA_963573385.1 Cacajao melanocephalus
TAAAAATTAGCCTGACATGGTGGTATGCACCTATAGTCTTAGCTAGTTGAGAGGCTGAGGCAGGGGGGTCGCTTAAGGCCAGGAGGTTGAGGCTGCAGTGAGCCATGATTGTACCACTGCACTCCAGCCTGGATGACAGAGGAAGACACTGTCTCTGAAAAACAGCAAACAGAAATCCCACAAAATTATGGCTGGGTGCAGTGGCTCACGCCTGTAATCCCAGCACTTTGGGAGTCTGAGGCAGGTGCATCACTTGAGGTCAGGAGTTTGAGACCAGCCTGGCCAACATGGTGAAACCCTGTCTTTACTAAAAATGCAAAAATTAGCCAGGTGCGCACCTGTAATCCCAGCCACTTCGGGAGGCTGAGGCAGGAGAATCGCTTGAACCTGGGAGGCGGAGGTCGCAGTGAGCCGAGGTGGCACCACTGCACTCCAGCCTGGGCAACAGAGCGAGACTGAGTCCCAAACACAAACAAACAAACATCACACAAAATTGGCCGGGCACGGTGGCTCACATCTGTAATCCCAGCACTTTGGGAGGCCAAGGTGGGCAGATCACCTGAGGTCAGGAGTTCGAGACCAGCCTGGCCAACATGGTGAAACCCCGTCTCTACAAAAAAAAAAAAAAATCAATAAAATAAAATAATCTCACAAAATTGAAGTCCATAAAGATTACAAGAGCTGCCCAAGGTTACAGTTTAAAAGCCCCAGTATTTTGTTAGTAAGAAAGAGGCAGGCTGGGCGTGGTGGCTCACACCTGTAATCCCAGCACTTTGGGAGGCCAAGGTGGGCAGATCACCTGAGGTCAAGAGTTTGAGACTAGCCTGTCCAACATGGTGAAATCCCATCTCTACTAAAAATACAAAAAACAAACAAACAAAAAAATTAGCTGGGAGTGACAGCGTGTGACTACAGTTCTAGCTACTCAGGAGGCTGAGGCAGGAGGATTGCTTGAACCTGGGAGGTGGACGTTGCAGTGAGCCAAGATTGTGCCACTTTACTCCGGCCTGGGTGACAGAGTGAGACTCCACCTCGAAGAAAAAAAAAAGTTAAATGACTTTGAAACTCTTTTTGCCTTATCACAATACATTTCTATAAGAGCTCTTAAACCCTTTAATTTCTGGGTTGATGGGTATGGTAGTTTACACCTATAATCCCAGCGTTTTGGGAAGCTGAGACAGGAAGATTGCTTGAAGTCAGGAATTCAAGGCCAACCTGGGTAACATAGCAAGACCCCGTCTCTATAAAAATTTTTAAAAAATCAACCTTGCCTGTAGTCCTGGCTGGTCAGAGGGCTGAGGCAGGAGGACCACTTGAGCCCAGGAGTTCGAGGTTGCAGTGAGCTATGATTGTATTACTGCTCTCCAGCCTGGGTAGCAGAGTGAGACCCCCATCTCAAAAAAAAAAGAGGTAATTTCAATTGCTGTAAAATTGTGAAGGGCAGAAAACTTGTTTCTGAATGTTTCTTTCCTATTTAGTCCAAATTTTTCATTGATGGCTGTTATCTTGGATAGATTATCATTCAAAAATCTTTATTGGTAATTATTTACAGCCATTTCAAGCATATAAAAAAAGAATGTTTAAAAAAGTCCATGTTCCGGCTGGGTGTGGTGGCTTATTCCTGTTATCCCAGCACTTTGGGAGGCCGAGGTGGGCAGATTGCCTGAGCTCAGTAGTTCAAGACCAGCCTGGGCAACACAGTGAAACCCTGTATCTACTAAAATACAAAAAAAATTAGCTGGGCGTGGCAGCGTGCACCTGTAGTCCCAGCTACTCGGGAGGCTGAGGCAGGAGAATTGCTTTAACCCTGGAGGTGGAGGTTGCAGTGAGCCAAGATTGCGCCACTGCACTCCAGCCTGGGCGACAGAGTGAGACTCCAACTCAAAAAAAAAAAAGCCCATGTCTGTGCTATATTTGCCCCATCCTCGCTGCAGAGCAGGGCCTCCTGTTGGGCAGCCCCTGGCCACATGTGGCTGCGGAGCATTTGAATTGTGGCTGCTCCAAACTGGAATATGCTGGGTATGTGAAACACACACCCAATTTCGAAGATGTAGTAAGAAAACAAGAATGTAAAATAGCTCATTCATAATTTTATACTGATGACAGGTTGAAGTCATAATAGTGTGGATATATTAGGTTAAATAAAAGCCATTATGAAAAAATTTTAAAGTTATGTTCATGGAAGCAAGCTCAGGTTTCTCATTAAAAATTTGAAAGTGTTTTATTTGGAAAATTTCATACAAATTCAGAATGTAATATGTTCTCTAATTACATTATTTTCATTTTTATTATTCTTTACTCTAAAGAAAACACAATTACTTTTTCCATCAAGCTCCACATAGATGTCCCCAGGTCCCTCCCCCATGCCCCTCCAGTTTACTTAAGAGTGCCATTAAAAAATGGACATTTCCTATGAGTGTGATGACATGAAATCGTTTCAATAAAGGTATTGTTGAGCATCTTTGCGGTTTGGAAAAAGCATTTTTGAGCATCTGTTCATGCCAGGATTGCGGGGACATGGAGTTGTGGATATTGTATATTGTGTTGTATGTATATTAATAATTATGTGGCTGGGTGCGGTGGCTCATGCCTGTAATCCCAGCACTTTGGGAGGCTGGGTGAGCGGACCACTTGAGGTCAGGAGTTTGAGACCAGCCTGGGAAACATGGAGAAACCCTGTCTCTGCCAAAAATACAAAAATTAGCCAGAGGTGGTGGCATGTGCCTGTAGTTCCAGCTACGTGGGGAGGCTGAGGCAGGAGAATCACTTGAACCTGGGAGGCAGAGGTTACAATGAGCTGAGATCGTGCCACTGCACTCCAGCGTGGGTGACAGAGCGAGACTCTGTCTCAAAAAAAAAAGGGGGGGGGGGATGCAAGGGAATTCTTGGTTGTTCCACTAAGCAGCTCCCAGCAACCTGCTCTGAGCGCTGCAGAATTTGCGGGTATCCCTGGGAGGCCTGGACCAGCCACAGAGCAGCTGCAGGCCAGGAGGTGTCAGTCTTAACAGAGTGACTTCTACGAGAGCCAGGGCCCTTTGCTTTTTTGGGTTGTGTTTAAGCAGGGCCCTGTTCTGGCTCCTTATTGAATGTTTCCACTCTACTGGATTTTCTCTCTGTTGTCCTGTAAACTCCCAAAGCCCTTGCTCAGCCACCAAGCATCTGTGTCCGGTTTCCTATAATCCACATGCCTGAGGCAAGGCATGTCCAGAAAGCAGAGGCCATGCTACCCGGCTGCCTGTAAACTCAGTTATTGTTTATATGTGTGACTTTGGCAACCCATTTAGTCCTCGTTATGGGCAAGCCTAAGGCCAAGACTGACTTTCTGTTTCCAATTTCACACCTCTGGGCTGAATCCTGCATGCTCCATAAATGGCCTCGGCAACATAGGAAGCCACCTGCATACTGGCATGTTTTCAGCTCTTCTGGGATCAGGAACTTGGTCTTGTGGAGCCCAGGAGACTGTCCATTGGACAATCATCAGAGAGATCTGAAGGGGACAGAAGTCAAAATCAAGTCCCAGGCGATGAGATCACTTTTGTGACTTTCGTGACCTCTGAGTGTCTTTGAGGGCGTTTCCACAAGAGATGAGCATTTGAATCAATGGCCTGACTAAAGAAGACCCACCCTCACCCATGTGATGGGCATCATCCACTCCACTGACGGCCCAGAGGAAACCAAAAGCTGGAGGGAGGTCGAACTCACTCTCACTTCTGGCACTGGGACCTCCGTCTTCTCTGCCCTTGGATGTCAGAACACCTAGTTCTCAAGCCTTCTGACTCTGGGACTTACACCAGTGGGGCCCCTACCACTTCTTGCTCAGGGCTTTGGCCTTGGACTGGGAGTTTCACCATTAGTTCCCTGATTTTCAGGCTCCCACACTGAGGCTGAGTTATGCCACCTGCTTTCCTGGGTCTCCAGCTGCAGACAGCAGATGGTGGGACTCCTTGGCGTCCATAATCACGTGAGCCAATTCCCATCATCCATCTCCTCTTTTATCTACATCTGTAGTTCCTATTGGTTCTCTTTCTGTGCAGCACCCTCACTAATACAGGCACCATCCAAGAGAAATGAATCTATAGGTGCAATATTTGGCAGCTCTTTCTCAATCTCTTTTTTTTTTTTTTTTTTTTGAGATAGGGTCTCACTCAGATGATTTTTCAGTGTCTCAGCCAGTATCATTTTTTAAAAAGCTGTTTTGTGTGAGTGTAGAGAAAGGTCTGTGGCCGGGCACGGTGGCTCACGCCTGTAATCCCAACACTGGGAGACCGACGCAGGCGGATCTTTTGAGGGTAGGAGTTTGAGACCAGCCTGGCCAACACAGTGAAACCCCGTCTCTACTAAAAACACAAAAATTAGCCTGGTGTTGCGGCACACGCCCGTAATGCCAGCTATTTAGGAGGCTGAGGCAGGAGAATCGCTTGAACCCGGGAGGTGGAGGCTGCAGTGAGTCGAGTTGGTGCCACTGCACTCCAGCCTGGGCGACAGAGCGATATTTCATCTCAAAAAAAGAGAAAGGTCTGCAAGGATAAAAAGTTAACTGTTAAAAGTGGTTCCCTTAGGCTGGGCACGGTGGCTCTCGCCTGTAATCCAAGCACTTTGGAGGCCAAGGCGGGCGGATCACCTGAGGTCGGCAGTTCAAGACCAGCCTGACCAACACGGTGAAACCCCATCTTAAAAAATAATAATAAAATAAAATAAATTTTTTAAAAAAGTGGTTCCCTCTGAGGCATGAGAAAAAAAGAATTAAAGTGAAAAATTTACATTTTTCTTTACATTTTTTTGAATTTTTTTCTACATTAAGTATGTATTACCTTTATAATTAAAAAAAGAATATGGGGCCAGGTGCAGTGGGTCACACCTGTAATCCCAGCACTTTGGGAGGCTGAGGCGGATGGATCACCTGAGGTCAGGAGTTCAAGACCAGCATGACCCCATCTCTACTAAAAATACAAAATTAGCTGGGCTTGGCGGCAGGCACCTGTAGCCCCAGCTACTTAAGAGGCTAAGGCAGGAGAATCGCTTGAACCCAGGAGGCGGAGGTTGCAGTGAGCTGAGATCATACCATTGCACTCCAGCCTCAGCAACAAGAGTGAGACTCCATCTCAAAAAAAAAAGGGGGGGGGAATATGGAAAACAATATTTTCAACCAATTTTAATGATATGGGCAAATACTGTAACAGGTGAAAAGAATTAGAGCATGAAATGATGTGTACGGTATGATCTCAGCTACAGAAAAATGCATTTAAAATCCAGGAAGGAAATATATCAAATGTTTATAGGGATTGCCTCTGGGTGGCAGGATTATAGGTGGTTTTTTATTCCCCCTGCTTTTACTTTTCTATACTTTCTGAATGTGCTTATTATTTGTATAATTAGGAAAAAAATTAATTTGATCTGCCAAAGGTTCGTGGCAGGTTGTAAAACACAAGCAGCTGAGGCCGGTTTCAACTGCAGGTCATTGCTCCCCGTGCTGGGGACGGCAGGGCCCAATATTGTTAACCAGCAAAGGGGTATTTCCTAATTGCAATTTTCCTAATTGCAGGCGAGGAGAAAAGACGGTTTGTGTCCATTTTTTTTCCTGATTAGATTGCAAGAGAAGACGGGAGAGAGATACCAAGGGAACGAAGTTCTCCTGGTAAAGAGGAGCCCCCCCAAAAGGGAACAGAATCAGGTTGTCCCTGCAAAGAGGCTCCCTATCTTGAAGGGTTCACAATGAGCTTTCAGGGGAATTTGGGGTATCACTGTGGCTGTAATAGTTTCCTCATTCTATAGTTGAGTGACTGGGCCCAGAGGGCAGCAGCAGGGCCCAGGCAGCATTACTAGGGGGTGCAAGGGAAGGCAGGCACCACGACACGGTGGAGGCCGACTGCTTACTGGAGGGTCTTGTATGGTTCCCAGAGACTGGCTGTGATGCTCCATGACATGCTGCCGAGGTTGGGCTCACAGTAGCTGTGGCACTGGAGAAAGGAGGTCACCCCTACTTTTCTTGATGTAACAGTCAGGTAACAGCCTGGAGGACAGAGCACCCTGAAGCCCATTTTACCAGTGCTTTGGAGAAACTTTGGACATTATTCCATTATTCCTTCACTCATCCCGCTTTCATCTGGAGGATTCTCTTCTCAACATCACACCTTGCAAGCCTTCCTTTGACATCACAGCAACCATTCTCCCCCTCATGAGGCTATTCCTGCCTTCCTCAAAGACCAAAGAATGATCTCTTTGTCAAAGTTTTTGCTGTTATGAACTGAATGGGTGTGTTTTCCCCCCAGTTCATAGGTTAAAACTCGAATCCCCATGAGATGGTATTTGGTGGTGAAGCCTTTGGGAGGTAAGTCATGAGGGTGGAGCCCTCATGAATGGGATTAGAGCCCTTATTGAGAAGATGCCATCAAAACTTACTACCAAGCTGCAATTAAAAAAAACAGTGTGGCACTGGCATACAGACATAGAGACCAATGGAATAGAATTGAGAGCCCCCCCAAAAAAGCCCTCACATACACGGTCCAGTGATTTTTGACAAGGGTGCCAAGATCATTCAGTGGGGAAAGGACATTTCAATAGTGCTGGGATAACTAGATATCCATATGCAAAAGAATGAAGTTGGAACCTTGCCTAATACCATATATTAAAATTGACTCAAAATCAATCAAAGACCTAATTGTGAAACCTAAAACTATAAAACTCTTAGAAGAAAACATGGCGCACACATTGCATTTGACAGTGATTTCCTGGATATTATGCCAATGGCACAGGCAACAATAACAAAAAATAGGCACACTGGACTTCATGAAAATTTAAAAAATTGTGCATCAAAGGGCAATATCCACAGAGTAAAAAGGCAGCCCACAGAATGGGAGAAGCTATTTGCACAGCATTTATCTGATAAGGGATTAATATTCAGAAAATATAGGAGACTTCTAAAACCCAACAACAACAAAAAAAACAAGCAACCCAAATCAAAAGTGGGCAAAGGACTTGAGCAGACATGTTTCAAAGAAGATGTACAGATGGCCAATAAGCACATGAAAAGATGCTCAACATGACTAAACATTAGGAAAATATGGCCAGGCACAGTGGCTCACACCTGTAATCCCAACACTTTGGGAAGCCGAGGCAGGCAGATCACCTGAAATCAGGAGTTCAAGACCAGCCTGGCCAACGTGGTGAAACCCTACCTCTACTAAAAATACAAAAATTAGCCAGGCATGATGATGTGTGCCTGTAGTCCAAGCTACTGGGGAGGCTGAGGCAGGAGGATCACTTGAACCCAGGAGATGGAGGTTGCAGTGAGCTGAGATGGCTCCATCGCACTCCAGGCTGGGCAACAGAGTGAGACTCCATCTCGAAAAAATAAAAAAATTAGGAAAATGCATATGAAAACTACAATGAAATACCACCTCACATTCCTTAGGATGATCACTATCCTAAAACCAGGAAATCAGTGATGTTTGAGGCTATAGAGAAACTGGAATCCCTGTGCACCGATATGCTGGTGGGAATGTAAAATTCCACCATACTGTTTTGCATAGCCACCGTGCAAAACACTATGCTGATTCCTCACATAAATTTAAAATAGAATTACTGCATGATCCAGCAATCCCGCTTCTAGGTATATACCCAAAACAACAGACAGTGGGGTCTCAAGGAGATGTTTATATGCCCATGTTGAAGTAGCATTATTGGTGATAGCTGAAATGGGGAA
This sequence comes from Cacajao melanocephalus, assembly GCA_963573385.1. Lineage (NCBI taxonomy): Eukaryota > Metazoa > Chordata > Mammalia > Primates > Pitheciidae > Cacajao > Cacajao melanocephalus. The sequence continues at coordinate 7,703 of CAUYLG010020445.1, forward strand.
GCAATCCAAGTGTCCATCAACACATGAACAGATAAGCAAAATGTATTATAGATGTACAATAGAATACTATTCAGCCTTAAATAGGAAGGAAATTCTGACAGGTGCTACAACATGGATGAATCCTGAGGAAATTTGCTAACTTATACTGGCAAAGATCTGGAGAAGACATACCAGAGGGGAATGTAATTAGTAGAACAAGGCAATTTTATAAATCCTGGAGCTGACTGACCACAGGCTCATGCCTGTAATTCCAAGGAGGAATTGGATGGTGGGAGGCCAAGGAGGGTGGATCACCTGAGGTCAGGAGTTCGAGATCTAGCCAACATGGCAAAACCCCATCTCTACTAAAAATACAAAATTTAGCTGGGCATGGTGGCAGGTGCCTGTAATCCCCAGCTACTTAGGAGGCTGAGGCAGGAGAATCACTTGAACCTGGGAGGCAATGTTGCAGGGAGTCCAGATTGTGCCATTGTACTTCAGCGTGGTGACAAGAGTGAAACTCTGTATCAAAAAAAAAAAAAAAATCCTGTAGTGCTTACCAGAGATCCTCTCTTCAGTGTGCCAAGTACAGCGCCTGCAGGTGGTGATCACTGCTTGCTCACTGTGTCCTAAAACCAAGACTCAGAGGCAGCCTGTACTAAATAAGGTTGAGAAACCATCCCTTGAGTCTTTAATGATATCATTATACTCTGAATTAACTAACCTTACACTTTTCCTACCTTTAAATTTCTTGTTTATGATAAGATGAACTCCTTATTGATTCAACTACTTTTAATTGGATCTTCTGTTACTTCAAGCTAAAATCATCCTAACTTATACAAGTGGTCAGGTTACAGAGTTTTTCCCTTAAGTCTACCTTCTATTCCAGTTAGGTCAGAACAGAAAACCAAAAGATGTGCCTTATAGAAGAAAAGTGGATTGTCATAAGCCTAACAAAGTGGTGATTTCATTTACAGCTGCTGTTAAGGATTGAGTCTCTTTTCCGAATCAAATAAACACCACCTCTGGCCTCTGATTTGTAACTATTTAGTCTTTTTTCTCTCTAATCAGAGGAGCAGAGAATACTGAGAATTGTTTTCTTTTACATGGTAAGGAAAGCAGTACGCCTTCACAATCCAGTTCGGGATATGCCAACTTCCGGTTCTGCGCTACAATATCGTTCTTAGGAACCTTGTTTGTCTCACTATCTCACAAGAAATATGCTTTTGTATTTCATTCATGACACAATGCTGGTCAGGCCTAAAGACAAGGAAGTAGCAGCTTTCCTAGCTGTTTTGGTAAGACATACATGGCAGAGAGTACAGATACATTCCACAAAAGTGCAGGGTACCATTACCTCAGTAAATTTTGGGGGCATGGGGCTAGCAGTCTGAGGCTATTGAGATAACCCCTCTAAAGCAAAAAACAAGTCACTGTACCTTGAATTTCCTTTCACTAAGAAAGAAGCAGAATGCTTGTTGCATTTTTTGAATTTTGACAGAAATATAGAAGAGATTTGGGTGTGCTACTCTGATCGTTCACTGAGTGACCCAAAAGTTTCCCAGTGTTGAGTGGGGCCCAGAGCAAGAGAAGCTCTCTAGCTAGTCCAGGCTGCAGAAAAAGCAGCTCTGTCACTTGGTCCATTGACCTAGTGGATCTGACACTTCAAGAAGCGTTGGTTTTAGATCCAATGCTTCTTGAAGTGTTTGAGATTGACTGCGATACTTTATGGAGTCTGTGGCAATCATAGAGGTGAGCTGTAGGATTCTGGAGAAAAGTACATCTCTTTCAACAAGTCATTATTCTCCTTTTGAGAATCAGCTCTTGCCTTATGCGCCAATTCCAGGCCTGTTTTTCTTCAGATGTTCTTCTTGCTCTTCTCCTGCCCTACTCTGACATGCAGAAGGGCTGATCCCTGGAGCAGTTTCCCTGCCTACTGGGTGGGCTGAATTCTGGCTAGGTTTAACCAGTGAGAGACATAGTTGGGAGATTGGAAGATAGGAGAGGAGGTAGGGAGAAGAAACTCATTTGCTGCCTCAGGTGGTGTCTTTGGCAGCAAATGAGTTTCCTCCATGGCATCAGCTTCCATGGGGTAACCTTGGGTTCCAGTAACTCTACCTCCTCTTTTTGTTCCTCCACGTAGGGACAGTAGTGGCTTCCTCTTACTACTAATCTCTGGATTGTTCAGCTTCCCAACTTTTCTATCACGTGAGTAACCAAGTCCCTGCATTAAATTCTCTCTATTCAAAGTACCTTAACTGGTTTCTGTTTTTCTGGTTAGATTGTCAGGATGTAGCCAGAAAAGGATGTTACTGATACTTTCTTGGTTTAGGATGGTCCCAGTAAACAACCACAAGATGGGAATAGTCAAGATTTATTCTGTGCAATTTGCTTATCCTGCTTCTTGTTTGTTTGTTTTTTGTTTTTGAGATGGAGTTTCACTCTTGTTTCCCAGGCTGGAGTGCAATGGCACGATCTCGGCTCACCACAACCTCCACCATGGGTTCAAGCAATTCTCCTGCCTCAGTCTCCCAAGTAGCTGGGATTACAGGCATGTGCCATCACGCCCAGCTAATTTTGTATTTAGTAGAGACAGAGTTTCTCCATGTTGGTCAGGCTGGTCTTAAACGTCCAACCTCAGGTGATCCACCCACCTCGGCCTCCCAGAGTGCTGGGATTACAGGTGTAAGCCACCACGCCCGGCCTATCCTGTTTCTTACTGTCGCCCCCTGGAGTGTCTAGTACTGTTAAGTCTTTAGTTTACATACATACAACCTGGGGATCTTATTAACATGTTGATTCGAATTCAAGTAAGTCTTAAGATTGAGAGTCTGCATCTCTTTTTCTTCTTAATATTATTTTAAATTGAAAATCATAATTATATACATTTATAATGAGATATATTATGTTTTGATATGTGTATAAGTGTGGAATGATGAAATCAACCTAATCTGCATATCTGTTGCCTCACTTTTCATTTTTTTGTGGTGAGACATTTGAAATGTACTCTCTTAGCTACTTTTTTTTTGAAATGGAGTTTCACCATTGTTGCCCAGGCTGGAGTGCAATGGCACAATCTTGGCTCACCACAACCTCTGCCTCCTGAGTTCAGGCAATTCTCCTGCCTCAGCCTCCCAAGTAGCTGGGATTACAGGCATGCACCACCACACCTGGCTAATTTTGTATTTTTAGTAGAAACAGGGTTTCTCCATGTTGGTCAGGCTGGTCTTGAACTCCCGACCTCAGGTGATCCGCCCATGTGATCTGGCCAGCCCCGGCCTCCCATAATGCTGAGATTACAGGTGTGAGTCACTGCACTTGGACTTTTTTTTTTTTTAGACAGAGTCTTGCTCTGTTGCCCAGCTAGAGTGTAGTGTGCAATCTCTGTTCACTGCAACCTCCATCTCCCAAGTTCAAGCAATTCTCCTGCCTCAGCCTCCTGAGTAGCTGGGATTACAGGCATGTGCCACCACCACGCCCAGCTAATTTTTGTGTTTTTAGTAGAGACGGGGTTTCACCATGTTGGCCTGGCTGGTCTCAAACTGACCTCAGGTGATCCACCCACCTCAGCCTTCCAAAGTGCTGGCATTACAGGCATGAGCCCCCATGCCTGGCCCACTTCTGATTATACAAGAGATTGTATCTTTGTTTCTGTGACATTTTCATTTTTGAAGTAGGAAAATGGGGAGAATTTTTAACATTGCTGCCATGCAGCCAGAGACATAGGCTCTGGTGGGCTTCTGTCGTTCTTCTCACTGCCCAGCTCCTGAACACCCCATCTCTGGGTCCCGGGCATTCCTCATCTCATGAGTCTCAGGGCAGGCAGAGCCTGCCTTCCATTTCAGAAGCTGGAAGGTCCAGACACTGCCTTCCCAGCCTCCCCGCAGCTGGGTATGGACTCCTGTCCTAGGCACACACAGAGCAGATGCACCTGCCCTAGACTTTCAGTGAGGACACAATTGCTCTTCCCTGGGTCAGGAAGAAAGTTCTTACTAAGCAGGTGACATTTCAGCTGAGCTTTGAAAGATAAGTAGAAATTCATCAAGTTGGGAGGTTGGAGTGAGCAGTAGGTGGATTGGAGGGTTGGGTGGATGGGCAGGTGTGGCAAAGGAATAAAGATATTTTAAAGTAGGTAAGATGCTATTAATTTTATTCATGGATCTTAGGGTCTAAGGACCCTGAAAAAGGGTCAGATCTAGGTTCTTTGTGTGACCTTGGGCAAGTTTCTCAACTTCTGGGCTTAGTTTCCTTACCTGTAAAAAGGAACTATTCCTAGTGATGTACCAACTTCACAGAGTTTTTGTGGGATCAAATGAAAATGAAAGTAAAAATACTTTTAAATGAAAGAGCCTATTAGCTGGATGTGGTGCATGCCTGTAATCCCAGCTACTCAGGAGGCTGAGGTGAGGGGAAGGCTTGAACCCAGGAGGTTGAGGCTGCAGTGAGCCAAGATTGTACCACTGTACTCCAGCCTGGGTGACAGATGAGACCCCCATCTCAAAAAGGAAAGAAGGAAGGAAGGAAGGGAGGGAGGGAGGGAGGGAAAGAAAGAAAGAAAGAAAGAAAGAAAGAAAGAAAGAAAGAAAGAAAGAAAGAAAGAGAGAGAGAGAGAGAGAGAAAGAAAGAAAGAAAGAAAGAAAGAAAGAAAGAAAGAAAGAAAGAAAGAAAGAAAGAAAGAAAGAAAGGCTAAACAAAAATTAATAACTATGACAAATTGGCATGGCGGTGTGAGAACAAAAACAAAATAGAGAGCTCAAAGTCCAGGCTGAGAGAGGT
>CAUYLG010020446.1:0-60293 GCA_963573385.1 Cacajao melanocephalus
TCAATGTGGAAGCTGCTTTCCTCTCCTGGATTCCATCTTTCTGGATTCTCTCACTCAATGTGAGAGTTAGCTGTTTCTTTCTCTCTCCTCCTGTTTCTCTCTCTCTTTAAATAAATCACTTTCTACAAACACTTTTGAGTCTGGCATTTACTGTGCACTGTGCCGTGGTCTCCTCTCTCATTCTTGAGAGGGCAGGAGGCCAAGTACCTGGAGAAACATCCTCTCAGGGGAGCTGAGGGCACCCTGAACCCCTGAACTCCAATATTATATTACAACTCATACCACAGAAATTTAAAGGCTCATTAGAGACTACTATGAGCAATTCTATGCCAATAAATTGGAAAACCTAGAAGAAATGGATGAATTTCTAGACATATATAACATAACATGACTGAATCATGAAGTAATTCAAACCCTGAATAGACCAATAACAAGTAAGAAGAAAGAAACAATAATAAAAACTCTCCAATTAAAGAAAAGATCAGGACATGATAGCTTCACTCCTGAATTCTATCAAACATTTAAAGAAAAACTAATATCAATCCTAACTCAAACTTATCCAAAAAATCAAGGAAGAGAGGATGCTTCCAAACCCAGTCTACAAGGCCAGTATTACCTTGATACCAAAACAAGACAAAGACACAACAAAAAAAGAAAACCAGAAACCAATATCTTTAATAACCTTAGCTTCAAAAATTCTCCACAAAAATACTAGCAAACCAAATATAACAACATGTTTTAAAGACCATTCATCATGATCAAATGAGATTTATTCTAGGCATGCAAGGATGGGTCAACATATGCAAATCATAAATGTGATACATCACATCAATAGAATGAAGAACAAAAACCATATTATTATTTTAATAGATGCTAAAAAACATTTGATAAAATTCAGCATCGCTTCATGATAAAAACTCTCATCAAACTGGGTATAGAAGGAACATACCTCAACATAATAAATCCATATACAGCAAACTCACAGCTGGCACCATAATAAATGGCAAAAAGCTGAAAGCTTTTCCTGTAAGATCTGGAATAAGACAAGGATGACCACTTTCACTGCTTTTATTCAACATAATACTTGAAGTCCTAGCCAGACCATTTAGACATAAGAAAGAAATAAAGGGCATCCAAATTAAAAAATAAGATATAAAATTATCCTTGTTTGCAGATGACATGATCTTATATTTAGAAAAACTTCAAGACTCCATTGAAAAACTATGAGAACTGATAAACAAATTCAGTAAAGTTGCAAGATACAAAATCAACATACAGAAATCAGTAGCATTTCCATATGCCAAGAGCAAACCATCTGGATAAGAAACCAAGAAAGTAATCCCATTTATAATATCGATCCTTGCATGCCTGGAATAAAATAAAAGAAACTATTTATAAATTTATTTAACCTTTTTTTCATTTACCCTGAGAATACTTCCTGGTGGCGTATGTGGCTGCAATGTTTACCAAGATAACTTTGCCACAAAATATCTCACTTGTATTATTATTTCAGCATCACTCTAGTATATCAAATTTTGAAACAAAAGACATCATTCTATTTATAGCATTCTGGTTTTAGTAGTAGTATTTCCATTTACAAAAGATAGTAATTCGTGATTGCTGCAAACATCAAATCCTAGAAAACCTTAGCTTTCCTACATGTGATGTTAACATTGTTTTCTCAAACAGTTGTTGGTTGAAGATTTATTGTATGAATATGATTTTTTTCAAAATAGACAATTCTGATGTTTCAGTCAATTCTGATCTTAGTTCTCTTTGGAAATAACTCCAAGAACAGTTTTTATATTTGATTTTCACATTGAAAATCAGTCCAATTTGCTTCAGCCTCAAAGAGTGTGTTTATGTAAAATTTAATGAGCACTGGCAACTGCACTTTTTTTCTAAACAGGAAAGGGTTAAAGAAATGGAAGATCTCTATAAGAAAAACTATAAGACATTGATTAAAGAAATTGAAGAGGCTAGGTGCCATGGCTCATTCCTATAATCTCAATACTTTAGTAGGCCAAATCAGTACGATCAACTGAGCCCAGAAGTTCAAGACCAGCCTGGGCAACATAGTGAGACTCCATCTCTACAAAAAATTTAAAATTAAGCAAGTGTAGCAGCATGCACCTTTAGTCCCAGCTACTCAGCATGTTGAGGAGGGAGGCTTGCTTGAGCCCAGAAGGTCTAGGCTGCAGTGAGTCATAATCATATCATTGCACCCCAGACTGGGTGACAGAGTGAGACCCTATTTTAAGAAAAGGAAAGAAAGAAGAGGAAAGGAAAGGAATGGAAAGGAAAGGAAAGGAGGAAGAAAGAAAGAAAAAGAAAGAAAGAAGGAAACAGAGAAAGGAAGGAAGGAAGGAAAGAAAAGAAAGAGAAAGAAGGAGAGAAGAAAGAGAAAGAAGAGAGAAAGAAAGAAATTGAAGAGGATACAAATCAATGGAAAGATATTACATGTTCATAGATTGGAAGAATAAATATTGTTTACATGTTCATACTACCCAAAGCAATCTACAGACTTAATGCAATCCCTATCAAATACCAATGACATTCTTCACAGAAGCAGAAAAAATTATCCTAAAACTTACATGGAACCACAACAGACCTAGAACAGCCAAAGCAGTCCTGACCAAAACAAACAAAACTATGTGACTTCAAATTATACTACAAAGCTATAGTAACCAAAACAATTTGGTACTGGCATAAAAACGGACACATAGACCAATGGATCAGAATTGAGAACCCAGAAATAAATTTATGCATTTACAGTCAACTCATTTTTGACAGAGGCATCAAAAACATCCATTGAGAAAAGGATAGTCTCTCAAATGGTGCTGGGGAAACTGAATATTCATATGCAAAAGGATAAAACTAGACCCCATCTCTTGCTGCATATAACAACCAAATCAAAATAAGCAAATGATTAAATCTAAGACTTCAAACTATAAAACCACTAGAAGAAAACGTTGGTAAAACACTCTAGGACATTGGTCTGGGCAGTTTTTGTTTGTTTGTTTGTTTGTTTTTAATAAGATCTCAAAAGCACAGTAATCAAAGCACCTCTAAAGCTGGGAATGGTCCTCAGTTTATAGTCAGAAAAAAAAACCAAAAAACAAAAAACATAGACCTGAATCCTACAGTTGCAAGGGAATGAATTCTCAACTCAAATGAAGGAGAAATGGATTCACCCCTTCAGCCTCCAGAAATGAACACAGCCTTCCAAAATTTTTATTTTAGCTTTCTGACCTACTGAACTATAAAATAATAAATCTGTGTTATTTTAAGCCACCAAGTTCCTGGCCATTTGTTATGCCAGCAATAGAAAATTGATACACTATATCTGCTCCTAACTTTCTCTGTGTTTGTAATGTTCTTCCCTCTTCTACATTAAATCCCATATCTTCTGTGAAGCAATTCAGACTTTACTGATCTGTTCCTACTCTGTTCTACTTTATAGGCACAAATACTTAGGGCAGCTAGTTATCTGTTCATACCTCTGTTCTATCTTCATAATGACATTGTAAGACCCTTAAGAACAAGGATGTAAAAATGGCCAAAAAGCCTTTCCCTCCCTGCATCCGCTCTTGCAATGTGACTTTGAAGATATTCTTACCAAAAGGTGGAGTATATTTTTCCATGCCTCAAATCTAGGTTGGCCCTGTGACTTGCTTTGGCCAATTCACATTAGCAAATGTAGCAGGAGAAACTTGACGGCGAGACCACCATTGTGTAAGTAAGCCTGGGCTAGCATAGCCATTCAAGTGCTAGTCCAGGCAATAACCAGTGAAATGCCAGGCAGTTATGTGGACCATGGACCACCAGCTGAGTGCAGAATCATGAATGGGTTCAGATGAGACCGGTGGAGGAACCACCCAGACGACCCCATTCAAATTGCTAACCCATAGAATCATGAGCTAATCAATTATTGTTATTTTAAGGTAATCTTTTGGGATACTTTGTTAAGCAGCAAAAGCCAACTTACATATAACAGTGCTCTGCATTGAGCCGCTGGTGAACATTTTTGATGATGACGACGATGATGATGATAATGACAATGCAATAACAGTGATAAAGATAATAAAGAAGGCTGTACTCACTCCTAGTAAAACAAGGTCAGGGGCATCCTTTCCATAACCTAATGCCAGGACATTTTTGTCCACATAAATTGAGGGGTTTCAAAATTTTTGTTCAAGTAAATTGGAAAATGCAGAGACTAAAGATTTTGGGTTTATGTACACTAGACTCAATTATAGGTCTTCAACAAATCCAAAATATCACTGCGCTAAGCTTTTGTATTGGTAACTTGTAGTATATCAATCTATCTTTCATGTGTCAAAACATTGGGAAGAGCCAGATTGTCACTGTGCTCTAAGATCTGCCTGGAACTTGTTGCATCAGAAAAACTTAGCCAGAAACAATTTTCATCAAAGGTAGCAGTCACATGGAAGCCAGCCATGGCTTACTTCTCATCCAAGCAGTGTTCTCTGAAATCTGTTAAACTCCAAGTCACCAAAAGTATTGTACTTATAAAAAATTTTAAGTTGATCAGGTAGCACAGCAGTCCTCAATATTTAGCCTAAGAAAATTTAAGCAAAATGAACTTCTTTCAGCCTATATTCCATTAAAGGTTTGGGGATGAGGTAGGAACAAAAAGGATTCTAACATGGATAAGCAGAAAGGGAGAAACAGCACTGAGAATGTGGTATATTTATGTTCTCTTGCCCAAGGAGGGACATCTTTAGTCACCTAGGCTTGCTTTCCTATTGCTTGGTATCAGTAAGGTTTTTGCCAGGTGTACTTCTGACTAATCATTTGAAATGTTATAGCCCCTGGGCAAGGAAGATTTTGTCACCTCCAAGCAGAAGAAGAAATATTTTACAATCATAGAAATTAGACTTGAAAGACATCTCAGAATTAATCCAGTGGAACTTCCCACATAATATAGACATCCTTTCCAGAGTTAGTCCTCCACATCCTACTTAAATTCCTTAAACATTGAGGAAGTCACAATCTCCTGAGGCAGCCTGTAGTATTTTCAGCATCTATAAAGTTATTTCTCAAATTAAGCTGAAATCTATCTCCTACCCACTGAGTTAAAATTTGCTTTTATTATTATTATTATTATTTTAAGAGACCAATCTTACTCTGTGACTCAGGCTGGAGTGCAGCAGGGGTAATCATAGCTCACAGCAACCTCAAACTCGTAGGCTCAAGCAATCCTCCCACCTCAGCCTCCCGAAGAGCTAGGAATACAGGGGTAAACCACTACACTCAGAACATTTTTGTTTTGTTTTGTTTTGTTTTGTTTTGTTTTATTTTGTTTTTTGTAAAGATGGGATCCCACTATATTGCTCAGGCTAGTCTTGAACTCCTGGCCTCAAATAATCCTTCCATCTTGACCTCCCAAAGTGCTGGGATTACAGGCATGAACCACTGTGCCTGGCCAAATTTTGCTTTTAGAACCTCATACCGCACCTTTCCCCCATCTTCTGCAGTTTGATGTGTTCACAAGCCTGGGCTTTTGAGTCAGCTGAACTTGAACCTGACTATCAGCTCTTTCCCTTGCCAGTGACACTGGGCAAGTGTAGCTCTCAAAAAACCAGGATTCTTGACTATAAAACTGAAATCATAATATCTCTCTTATATAGAGTTGTACAATTTGATGAGATACTGTATGTAAAGTGCACAGCCCAGTGTCTGACACACAGTACATTATCAATAAATGGAAGCCAGCATTATTATTCCACTTGGCAGGCTTTCAGATATTTGAAAATAACCTCATTTTTTTATTTAGTCTTCTATTCTCCAAACTAATCATTCCTTCTTCAATTACACTTTAAATATGATCAAAGTTATTCTTTCCCAGGTCTGGAGACTACACGTGTTTACAGCTTAAGTTTGCATTTAGGGTCTACTTTAAATGATACCTGGGTAAAGCTCCCTGATACAACTGGCCATTTACCTATGGCCAAAAACTGAGAGGAATTTCCTCTGATAAAGCTGAATAGAAAAGCAGGTCCATGGCTCATTTGAGTATCTCCACCATAAGTCTGCCTGACACTCCTGACTGCACCCTGGTTCAAAATCACGGGGTCTGTCCTTTGAGAAAAGAATAACATTTCCTCGCTTCTGGTCTCTGTGAAGAGGAATTTTTGTTTCACACTCCTAGCTTCTTGCCCCATGTTTGTTTTTTGGTGTTTTGTTTTGTTTTGGAGACAGAGTCTTGCTCTGTTGCCCAGGCTGAAGTGTAGTGGCGGGATCTCAGCTCACTGCAACCTCCATCGCCTGGGTTCAAGCAATTCCCCTGCCTCAGCGTTCCAAGTAGCTGGGATTACAAGTGTGCACCACCACGTCACGCTAATTTTTTTGTATTTTTAGTAAAGATGGGGTTTCACCATGTTGGCCAGGCTGGTTTTGAACTCCTGACCTCAAGTGATCTGCCTGCCTCGGCCTCCCACAGTGCTAGGTTTATAGGTGACTGTGCTCTGCCTTGCCCTATGTTTCAGTCTACCCCTTGGAGGTAAAGTGACTTACCTGGTAAATAGGCAGTAGCCACTAGCCCAAGTCTCTTATCAGGGTGGAGTAATTTAAGGTTTTGAAGGCAAGACATGTGGTCTCTCCCTCCTCCCCTCTCCGCTTAGACTAGTGACAGCTAGTCAACCTACAACTGTTATACTACTTGTTGCTCGTCATTATGCTACTAATCAAATTCTGAAAGCATCTACCTCCAGACTTCTCTTGCGTTATGTTGAAATGTCATCGGTGTTTAAAGTGTTTTCAGTTAGGTAGTTTGTTACTTGTAGTTGAACATATTCTAATCGTTATAAGCACTAGTGGCAAATACTATCTGTCCCTAGGCCCTACTTTGTAACATCTTTCATTAGCTTACACTTGTTTTTACATAGGTGAGTACACACACACACACACACACAAATATATGTCACTTATACTTTCTGTATAATTATATACAATTAAGTATACATAGGAAAAGATAATGAAGAGTAGATGAATACAGCAAAATATCAAGGGTGATTATAGTGGAACTATGGATGATATATTTTTATGTTTCTGTATTTTACAACTTTTCTAAGAAAACAGACATTAATCTTCAGGTAGAAAAACTAATGTCACTTTAAAAATAAAACTTTCACAAGGACAAATTTTTGTAATAATTGCAGATTCAATCATGCCTATATTTCATAGAACTTTCATTTGGCTAAAAGCAGAGTATCTGTTACAGCATTACTATATGAAGATGCTACATACTTTTCTACTCCCTAAAAATAGAAAAATGGTGAAGGAGCCTAATTTATACCAGGAAAGATTAAAAATTAAAGCACTTTCTATCTAATAAAAAGCAAGGAGCCATCCTAGATGATCTCTAGTACTTTTTTTCAGGCCTATCAGGCTTTGAAGAGACAAGGAATCATTCCCACAAATGATTTGGGAATGTCCCATAAAGACATTAAGTTATTTCTCCCAGCATTCTGGCAAAGTTGCATGGCTACTGAATAGCAATGTCTAAGGCTTTTACAAATAAAAAATACACAGTTGTTCTATGCAAGGCCCTGAGAAATAATTGCACATCTTAAGTAATTTAGCTTTGAATTTAAAGTAGTAATTAGGACTAAAACTTTTTATTGTTGCTTTAGTCAGTGTGAACAGAGCATGGATATGACAGGTGTATAAATCACCCTTAGCTGACAGCAAGGACAGCATGTGACTTAAACGCCCGGCTGATAATCCCACGCATTATTACTTTGGGTTATCCTTTGGTAAGATATGAGGTGGGAACTAGGATTTATTCTTGGGTCTAATTCATTAAGAGAAAAATAAACATTCAAGGGAAATAACTAAATCTTTTTTCTTTTAAAATTACTGTATTCAACTACAAACGTGTATTAAATATATGGTATATCTCAGAGAACTGGTTAAAGATAACAGGATTTGCCCTTAAAAATCAAAAGAATTGAAATATAAAAACAAAAACAAAAACTTTTTCCTATCTGTTTTTTTTTTTTTTAAGATGGGGTTTCACCATGATGGCCAGGCTGGTCTTGAACTCCTGACCTCAGGTGATCCACCCACCTCGGCCTCCCAAAGTGCTAGGATTACAGGTGTGAGCCACCATGTCCGGCCTCCTATCTGTTTTTGAAGAGACAACATGCACGTTGAGAAAGAGACAACAGGAGATATGTGGTCAAAACAAAGTAGTGCAGGCGTCCTTTGGATGCAGAGCTTATGGGTGTGGTGGGAGCTCTGATGAGGAGACAGAAACTAAATGAGTCTTCCTGGAAGGCAGGATGGAAGTTGGATAAGCGATGAAAAGTTAGGACACCCCAGGAATGTTTTTGGATACACCAAGGCTCAGACACAGAGCATGGGCCACGTTTCAAAGGTAGCGTATACATCAACCAGGCAACAGCCAAAGATACAAGTATGCGAGAGATAGATTTGGGAAGTTAGGAAATGGCCACATCATAAAAAGAATTTTATCCTTAACTTAAAAATTGTTATTTTATCCTACAGTCCAGTATTTACAACCTCATGCCGTGGAGTCAGACAAAGATTTGAATCCCAGCTCCTCCATTTAATCATTCTGTGACCACAGGAATGTTAGTTACTTTTCTTTCTTTACTTTTCTCCTTTTTCTTCATCTTTTTAATTTTTTTTTAGTTTATCTTTACTTTTTTAACTTTTCATTATGAAAAATTTCAAAGATATACCGCAAAAGTAGAGAAAACTATGCCATGCATTCCCATGTACCCATCACTCCCCTTCCGCAATCATCAATATCCAACCTCCAGTTTCATATAAATCGATTCTACTCCCTCCTCACCGTCCTCCTCACCATCCTCCTCATCTGTTGCATTAGGCAGGATATGATTAAGTCTGGGGGATTGGCCAGAGTGGTGAGAGAAGCTATAGGGAAAGAAGCAGTCCTTCTGAAAGGTCGGAAGGCTCTGCAAAGCTTCGGGGGAAGAATAAGCTGAAGGCAGCTGTTCTCTTACCTTGAGGCAGAGGGCGAGGAATAGGTTTACCCATGTTGTCCAGAAATCGACCTTTGACCATCCTTGTGTGTGACTGCTCCCTGTAAGGGAGAACAACAATGTTAATTACCTGCTGGTTGTGTTTGCTCCAAGTTCTTGGCATTACATCTGTACTAAATACAAACAAGCAGCTCCAGCTTATCAGGACTGCTGCGTACTCTTCAGCAGTCCCCTAGCTGCTCTTAGACTGCATACCTGGGTCTGAGTACTCCTTTCATCCATCGCTCGGCCAGGGTCTGTGGGACAGACCTGGCAATTAAGTATCTGGGCAAACTCTGTGAGTGGCACCTGTTTAAGGAGTCCCTGAAAATGGGAGGGGCTCGGAAAGGATGCTGGAGAGGGCCTATGTACAAGCAGTATTGAAAGCAGTATTGCCCTGAGAGAATGTGGGAACCCAGCCTGGGTCTTAGGCCTTAAAGCTTTGCTTCTGCCCTTTTCTAGCTACCCTTCCCAAAGGGAAAGGAGTCCCAATGAAATGCACCCACTCAGAACCTGTGCCTCCCTCAGCAGGAGCTAGAATTTAGAACCCAGGCGTTTCATGCCCAAATGGCTCGAAGCCACTCCCAGGGCATGCTCTGGCCCTGTTTGTGCACCATTAGGTCCCAGAAGTGGGCAAGGTGGCTGGCTGAGGGAAAGATATAGGCAGAACTTGGAATTGTGGGCTAAGTCATACAAATACGCATGAGGACCCTCGAGTTGTTGAAAGGGAGTGGGGAAGAAAGTCTCCCTGCCTTGTTCCTGCAGACTGAGAACTCCATCTGGAGCTCCACTCTTGCCCAGCAACCCGCAAACTTTTAGGACAGCCCCCAAAAGTAACAGATATCTACAACTTTTCTCAATGTTCTTGAATTTATGCCACTGATGTCCTTTGTCGAGTCAGCTCCTAGGACTACTAAAGAGGCAGATGAGCATTGTCTGAAGGCCGGGAGACAGAATAAAGGTCACTCTTGAGACAGTGAAGTTGACCAGTGCGGTTATTATCAGAAGAACAAGGTTGCAGTGCCCCATGAGTTTAAAGCAAACTGACGTTCCATTGATAAGCAGATCTTTTCAAGGGCTTTCTCTATCTCAGGATTAAAATAAGCCCCTTTACCCTTCCTCGGCCCCACTCTATTCTCCAACTGGGTCCTCTTGAAAAAAAACCCCGACTGAAGAAATCTTTCCCCTTACTTCTGAGACACAGGAAAACTTGTCTGACCTTGGAACTCTCCCTGTCCTGTTTAAAACAAAGATCACCTGTGGATGCTTTTGTGAAAAACAGAATTCTTGTTTATTCACATACTACATTTTTGGAAGAAGGGAAGTGCTAGGGGTGATACCTCTTACGTCCTAGAATTTAGCCATTTAAAATGCAAGGGAAATAGAGGCAGGTGCTATATGTCTTAACAGGCATATATCTCAGCGTAGAAAAAAACAGAAAAGGCAAAATACGGCAGCCCATGACAGCAATTAGGATTTTTTATTCCTGAGTGGATAATATGTGGTTTCATTTAAATAAAAACACCATCTCTGTTAACTTAATTTGTAAAGGCAATAACTCCAACACTCACAGCTAGTACCCTGGTAAGGCATTTTTAGACACATCATTACTACCTTGAAGTTAAAAGTGAATCAGTCCTGGGGAGTTAATTACCAGTAAATTAATCTAAAATAGGTTTCCCATATGTCACAGAGCCAGCAAAAGATGATTCTCAGTGCTAGCCAGAAACATCACAAGATACCAGGTATACGCTTGGACAGCTGACTTCATATGTGTGGCAGATGTTTATAGGAATAGTGGGGGAAGTCATTTGCAGCCATCTACAGTGAGAAACAGAGATAAAGTTCTGATTAAAAGAACACCTTTTCGACAGAGACTTAGAAAAGCATCCCCTCTCCAGCCCTGCCCCAAAAGGAAAATTCTCAGCTCTCTGTTGTTGTTGCAATCTATTACCCAACACTTACAGAAAAAGGAAAATTTACCTATTTCTCTTTAATGCTGGTATGTGGGCCTTATTCAACTATGTAAAGTAAAAATAACTTTAGAAATTAAAAATAAAACTAGATAAATAAAAAGGAAGTTACTTTCATCACTAGTGCTTTGGAATACCATATCCTCTGTTATAATGGTCTCAAGGAGGTATGCAAGAAAATCAGAGACAGAAGAAAAAAAACTCAGAATAGTTGTCTGAACTTTAATATATTTGAATCAAGGAAAATGTGAACAGATGAAACCTTAGTAGGAGAGAAATGGCGCATGCACAAAAGGGATAGATTAATAAAATGACAGCTGATTATTGGTGATGAACATATTTGTTTTGTTTTCCTTAACACATCCCAACTTCCATAATTATTCAAATGCACAGGTGTTCCTAACGTCCTGGCTTAAATTGCCCAGGAATGCAACAAAGCAAGGTGATTTCATTCCTGAATTATGCAGTTAACTGAGGTTGTTTGGGCCCAGATTTGATGTGGTGAGTAGTCAGAATGCTGACATATGATTATTAAAATTACTTTTTTACCCATTTTAATTTGATAAGGTGATTTTACACAATTTTGCATTTCAAATATGTCTAAGTAAATTTAGTAAACCAAAGATGAAAATGACAAATCTCAAATAACACATTTTAGAACACATTTCCATTTTGAACTGTTCACTACATATGACTGAGTTATACCTTCTTCAACATGTACAATATTAATGTTAAATGTCATGGTAATATATATGAACTACATAAAAATGGTGTTGCTTTCTAACATGTGGCTTGTTTAAACCCTAAAAGAGCACAGCTGGCTTTGCTGAGCCAAACCATATTATTGATCCATCTTGATTGTGATTCCATTTGTGAGATAAAGTCCCAACTGGGAGCTTTCTCATAAATTGGGTCAAGACAGGAAGAATTCTAGGTAGCCAGAGGTGTCTCTGTGTCTCTTCAAATAATTGAAGGCCATTTCTTCTGGTGTCTGGAAGAAGTAAAATGTCCTTGTCTAACGGGTATTGCTTTAGTATACCACATGCCCAATAAGTTCTAGCATCTAGGAGCATGCAATAGCAGCTAATATTAGCTATGCAGTCATGGTATTATTTGTGTTTAATTATATTATGTGCATGTAGATATTTTAAATGTTAAAGAGAAAACAGAAGAACTTATTCTCCTTAGCAACCATTATAGTACAGAATGTTCAAAGCTGCAATCACATTCATAAGGCAAATAAATTGGTTACAAAATGAGGGTAGCAACAAGTGTACATGCTATAGAAACTGTGAAACAGTACCTAAAATAGATAATCACCTTATTTGTTTTCCAAATTCCAGTGCTGGCTCAGACCATCAATTATCAAACTGGAAAATTCTCTAACGCTCGACGTCAATTTTCAGTCTTAGGAGTGCAAAAAAAAAAAAAAAAGGAACATAAAATAATTTGTTTTCTCACTGGCTAAGATTCTACCTCATTCGAGAAAGACTTAATAAAAGACCCTTTTAAAAATAAAGGGCTTGAGGTCTTAATGGCAACTCATACTGGTGGGCACACCTAGGGCTTCACTGTTCCAGGTTAATACACAAAAACTAAATGGTAAGAGAAGCATCACCAAAGACAGGTTACTTTCTAAAATACTTTCTACATATTGATTTCCTTCTTCAAGATTATTTCCTTTGGCTCATGCACACTCAAGGCGCTTCATATATAAGACGATGAAAGTGGCAAGGGTTATACATTATGAAAGCTCTTTTTCAAAAACAAACAGTGTCGAAATAAATTAACCGGTTATTTTAAAACGCCAGTTTGCAAGTTCTTGAAGTCCCTGGTGTTTTGACTTTAGGATTTCTCTAAAACACAGAAACAAAGGGTAAAAATCAGGTGGCCGTCCAAAATGACTTCGGGCGCCCCACTTAGGGAGAGGCCTGGGTTCAGGTAGCCCGTTGGGGTGGAAGGCCACCATTTTCCCCGGGTTTATTGGGCTTCGCGGCGGGAGTCTTCGTTCAGGCAGGGGATGTCTTAGGAGGGAAGGAGGCGTCGGTGACCCAGGACGTTGGAAGCCGGGGATCTCCCCTTCCCTCGGGCCCCGGCTGGGTTACCAGTGCTGGCCGGCGGCGCGGGTGCCCAGTTGCGCCTGGGATACTGCGGGCACGGCCGTGGCGGCAACGGCAGCGGCCGCTGCGTCGCCGACGCCCGGCAGGACTGAGCGCACTGAGCGGCGGAACTCCTCGTTCCTCCACGTGTAGAGCAGCGGGTTGAGCGCGGACAGGGCGCAGCACAGGAGCCAGCTGGCCGCCTGCACGCCCCAGGGCACCGGCAGCGAGAAGCCGCTGGCCAGGCTCACCCACACCAGCGGCTGCGTGGCCAGCAGGAAGACGCAGCAGAGCAGCAGCACCGACAGGCCGCTAAGACGCCGCTGCGCCCGCCGCGGGTGCAGCGCGGGCGGCAGGGGCTGGGCCTGCGCCGGGTGCGCGGCGCCGCCGGGGCCCTGCGCGTGCGGGGCGCCCGGGAAGGCGGCGGCGGCGGCGGCGCAGCCGGGCAGCTGGTGCAGCAGGTGGAAGTTGAGCACGCTGACCCGCTTGACGCTGACGCGCACGCGGCGCACGATGCCCAGGTAGCAGTGCAGCAGCAGCGCCGTCTGCGCCAGCAGCGCCGCGGCGGCCAGCAGCGCCGGGTAGTGCACGCGCGGGGGCGCGGCTCCGGGCCGCGGCGCCCAGGGCGGGAGCAGCAGCACGAGGCCCAGGGCGAGCGCCCAGGACAGCGCCAGCATGCCCGCCGTGTGGCGCCTCTGGTACAGCGCCTGGTAGGTGGCGGGCGTCCGGGTGATGAGCAGGTAGCGGTTCAGGGCCACGAGGCAGTGGGACAGGAGGGACACCGTGAGTCCGAGGCCCAGCAGCCCGCCCCGTAGCAAGCGGTAGCTGCCCCCGGCGCCGTCCCAGTCCGCAGGGGGCTCCGCAGAGCCGGCGGGCAGGAGCCCGAGCACCGCCTCCTGCGGCATCCAGAGGGCGCAGACGCTGAGGTCGGCGGCGCAGCCGTTCACGATGAAGGCGTTGCTGGTGGTCTGCAGCTTTCGGAAGGACGACACGAGATAGATGACCATGCCGTTGGCCAGCGTGCCCCCGATGGCCAGGCCGGAATACAGGAGGGACACCGGGATGCGCCGGCCCGCCCACGACTCCTCTTCCTCGCAGAGCAGCAGCAGCGAGCCCCCGGTGGTGGAGGAGGTGGATGTGGAGGAGGAGTTGGTCATTCTGGCCAACTCTTCACACCTCCCTCGCTAGCGTCGGCTTCTGGCAGCGCGGTCCATCCTGACACTTTCCTGCCTGTCAGAAGGGCAAAGACATCCCTTCAGCCCTCTGCCACCGACACAAAAGGCTGAAGCTGAATAATGGGCTGGGGGAGGGGGAGAAAGGGAGCTCGTGGAGGACGGGGGTGGTAGATGACAGGTGCCTGCCTCGGAAATGTCTCCAGATCCAGGGGAAAGGCCACTTTGCATTACATTCAGCAGGCATCGAGGAAGCCCTAGGACAGAGCAATACCCAAAACAGTCTCTTCTCCCCCAACCCACACACACACACACACACACACACACACACACAGCGGGGCGAATATTGCCAGCTGGAGCCCCTAGTTCCAGGAGAAAGGAGATATCCCAGCTGGGGGGGAAATGCCATGGGAAAGGGTTGAAGGGTACCTTGCGTTTGGACTGGTCCTTAGCTGGTGTCGCAGAGGGAAGGATGCCAGGAAATACCTCCTCAGTAACAGCATCAGTGGTCCAGAAATCAACAGGAGAAACTCAGCTGGGATCAGTGCCAGGAGCAAGTGTCCGCTTCTCCCGAGCAGCATCCACACACATGGTCCTAGGCAGGCACTAGCAGCTGCAGGGAGACTTCTCAGCTGGTATCAGGGCTGGAAAGTAAAGTGGCGGGCTGCAAGCCCAGGCAGGTGGGCAGGCAGGCAGCAGCAGCAAGACTGCTTGGCTGCAAAAGCAGAAGCTGAGCTCAAGAGGAGAGCACCCTGTGCTCAGAAGCAAGAGTGGTGGCTGATGTGGTGAACCCACTCGAAGCTCTCTCCTGCTTAGTTATACATCACCCAGGGAAAAGACAGCCTTTCCACGCTTGGCATGAATTATTCAATAGCTTCTAACTTGTAAGGAAGAAAAATATCTTGCTCAGAAAGTCCTGTAGTTAACAAGTTTCGCTGTCTTTTCTCTCTCTCAATCACCTTATTTTTCATCGTGCTTCATTTTTATTTCCTTCCTTTATTTCTCTCTTCAATAATAGAATAAAATGTAATACACCCTAGAGTATTTCATCTCAGTCTGATGCATTTTGGGGCAAGATTTTTCTGAGAGATACATATATTCCCAGTACCCAGGACTGATCTCTTTATTCCCACATTGTTAAAGGAGAATTGCTTTATGTGCTACTTGAAATTCATTTTTTCTTTGGTAAAGTGGAACATAGATAATTATCCACAGAAAATCTCCATTCCTCAATTTAAATCATAATTTCAGTGTTTTCTCATCAACAAACTCCTTTCCAGAGTTTGTTTTATTTTTTAGTAATAAAATGGTTAGAGGGTAAAAATGAAATGGGGCAGAAGGTTTAAAGTAGATGTCAGTGGTACATCTAGACAATGGAATATTATTCAATGCTAAAAAGAGATGAGCTATCCAGCCATGAAAACACATGAAGGAACCTTAAGTGTGTATCACTAAGTCCAGCAGAAATGGGCTACATACCATATGCTACCAACTATGGCATGCTTGAGAAGGCAAAACTATGGAGACAGTTAAAAAGACCAATGGTTGCCAGGGTTAGGGAGAAAGGAGGAATGAATAAATGATCACAGAAGAGTCTTAGGACAGTGGGGCTCTCTACATGATACAATAATGGTGGATCTGTGTCCTTATAAATTTGTCCAAAGTGGTAGAATGTGAAACGCCAGTGTAAGCTATGTACTTTGGGGAATGATGTGTCAGTGTACATTCAACAATTGTAACAGACAAACCATTCTGGTGGGGAATTTTGATAATGGAAGAGGCCAAGTATGTGTGGGGCAGGGAGTACATGGGAAATCTCTGTATCTTTCACTTCAACTTGCCATGAATCTAAAATTGCTCCAAAAAATGGTCAGTCTTAAAAATGAGGGTCAGAGGAAAGCAAGGAACCTGTACAATCCACAGAGTGAACAAAGATGACTTTTCACTTCAGAACTTTTTGTCTTATAGACAGTATTAGAGATTGGCAGTCTGATGTTGGCATCTTCTTTGGTGCATGTGCTCATTTATCCATTCCACGTGGGAAGTTTTTCAGAAAAGTCATTCTCTCAATTCTTCACTGGAAAAGTCATGTATAACTCAATATGGGAATATGGTATCAGCATAGTGGAAAAAAAAATGTTAGGTGGGGTTGCAGGACACTTGGATACCAAGCCGAACATCCATCAGGTAGCCCTGTGATGGATTATTTTCATCTTGTCAAATAAGTCCCCAGTCAATTACTTCAAAGGCCCTTTCTGTTAAACCTTTCTGTGACTCCCTTTTCATGAATTTAGCATTTCTCCTTTCTAGCTACATGGCATATACCTCTTCTAACATGTATTGTGTTCTGGGTCATATGTCCAAGAGTCTTTCCCAGTAGGTCCCTGAGAGCAGTGTTTCAGGAGAAAGGTCAAAACACACTTTCTCTGCTTTTCTCTTTCTATTCCAAAATCAATATGGATGGTTAATGACTTTAAGAACTCTGATGAAGATTAAGGATGAGGATGATTTGATGGATTCAGTCCAGCTAGGCTGTATCTGAATGAAACTGGTGGGGGCGGGGGTGGGAGAGGTGAAAGAAAAGAACCAGTGACTTGCTATTCAGAGGGCTGAAGTTTTCAATATCAAGTTTACTGATGTAAATAAGCATATGTCATCTCTTTTTGCTTATTGTCATTTGTCTTTATTGAGGCTTTGAGTGCATTAAGCACAGCAAGTCTGCAGGAGACTCTCCTAATCATTCATACTTAAAACTTGTCATTGAAATAAAGTTTTTTTCTCTCACATTAACATAGTCCTAAAGGACTCTCTGATAGAATAGAGTATGGTAGGAGGGTATTTTCAAATTCTGGATCCTTGGTCCCAGCTGCCACTTTCTGTGTTGCCTTCAAGAAGAGCAGCATTCTGCTGAGGGACTCCAGTGCCCAGCGGTCACACACACCTCCTCCAAGACCTCCTTTAGTGCTGGCCTGACAGGGGCCAAATTTTCATTTGTTTCTAGATTTGGTTTTGCTTCTGTTTTAAGTTACTGAACTTACATAATATAGGGTGGGAATTTTTTCTATCTTATTTCCAGCACCAGGTCAGTGCCTGGGACATGGTAGATACTTAATCAATACTTATTGAATTAATAACTGAATGGCAGTGTAAACTATTTCATTTATTTTTTTTTCCATGGTGAAACAGCAAGTGTCTTTTATGAGCATCTCTTTCCTCTCACCTTCAGCAGGAACTTGCCCCATCAGTCATCTGCTCTCTGCTGTCTCTTGTCAGTCTCTCTACTCTCCACTGGTTGCTCCCCTTTGGACTTACAAAAATGTTGATTTCACCACAACCTTATAAAACTCCCCTGGAACTTCACCTTCTTCTCACGGTGCCTACACACACCTCAATTCCCCTTCCTGGTGGAAGTGCTCGTTTTCTGCTTCTACTTCCGATCTTCCCACTGAATGCTCACGCACACTGCCCTTAGCTCCCCCGCTCCATAGAAACAGCTTTGGCTAAGGTCAACAGTAGACTCTCAGTAGCAAACTGTGACTCCTCAATCCTTGCCCTCTTTACTTGGACTCTGTGAGGAACACACTCCTCCTCAGTGCTGTTTCCCTCCAGGTTTTCCGTTGCTTCTGTTTCTCTGTCTGCTCCCTTCCAGACTCATTCTCTGGCTCCCAGCGTCACGGTTCCTTTAATATGGTGGTCCTGGCTTCTCTTCTTGGTTCTCTTCTCACCCTAACTCTCTCTCCCTCATTGATCTCATCTGATTCCATGCCTTCCACTCTTGCCTATGGGTCACCCACAAATTCTTTCCCTCTCATCTGATTCCATGCCTTCCACTCTTGCCTATGGGTCACCCACAAATTCTTTCCCACTAAGCTTACTTCCTTCCACAGCTGCAGACGTGTTGGAACTCTCCATTTGGCGGGCCCCTCTCCCTCCTCAGAATGACCATAAGCTCATTCCCCTATGGTCACTGATTTGGTTAATAGTCCCAATGTTACTAGTGTTTCTAATAATTCACCATCAAATATGGTGTTTGTTATAGTTTTCCGATACATTGTTTATAAGTTGGAGACATTTCTATCTATTTCTAGTAAGATTTTTATATATTTTTTTAACTGTTAATGTAGTAGGTTACCTTTCATGTAATTTTGAAAGTTGAAGCATCTTTGTATTCCTCTGATAAACCCTATTTGGTCACAATATGTTATCCTCTTAAAGACAGACTGTAGGATTCTATTTGCTAATATTTTATTTAAGATTTTTACATCATAAGTAAAGCCCACTTCGTTTAATTTTCTTGTGCCATCTTGTCCTTTCCTAGTGTCAAGGTTATGATAAAATTTCCCTCAGGAGTTATTTCACCACCACTACATCTACATTCCAGCCCACAGAGATGGAGAAGATGAAGGGAGGGCAGCCAGCTTCCATTTTAAGATTTCAGGAGAATCATAAACATTATCATTATCAATGTTGTCGAGTATATACCGTATGTGCCAAGCCATGTATTGAGTCTTTTTTTATCTGTTGTTACATTTATTTCTCATGCCAGGGTGACAAGGTACCCAGAACCCCCCCTAAATTTTCAGGGCACAGCAGGTGTTCAAATGGAAGTTTCCATGCCAGTGTCTAAATATTTTAAAATCATAAATCAAGCTATCAAACTATTAAATGTGTTCTATTCTCCTAACTTAACAAATATACTTTCATGACAACTGGAGAGCCAGACTCAAATTTAGATTTCTGGCCAGGCATAATAGCTCACACCTGTAATCCCAGCAATTTGTAATTTGCAAGGCAGTGATTTGCTGTAATCCCAGCAATTTGTAAGGCAGAAGTGGGTGGATTTTTGAGGCCAGAAGTTTGAGGCCAGCCTGGGCAACAGAGCAAGACCCTTGTCTCTACAAAAAATAAAACTTAGCCATTGTGGTGTATTCACCTTTAGTCCCAGCTACTTGGGAGGATTGCTTGAACTCAGGAGTTCAAGGCTGCCGTGAGCTATGATTGCACCACTGCACTACATCCTGGGCTACAGAATGTGACCCTGTGTCTTAAAAAAAAAAAAAATTAAAATTCTCATCACACTCATAGGTTGTTCTATGCTACCTGAATGTGACTTCTTTGGACAGTGTGCCACTGGCCTGTGATTCACCTCGATCTCTCCTCATCCTCTGCTGTGTCATCACAAGCCAGAGAGGCCTCATGTCTAATGTAGTACACTCCAGCCTGCCCATCTGAGTTCTACCCACACCACTGTCCCACAGCCACCCATTGGCAACATCTCAGACCAAGGGTACCTACAAGCTATAGTCAGCCATCAGACAAAGCCAGAAAAGCCCATGCAGACCTTGGAAGCCTGCTCATGGCTACTAGGCAGGGAATTCTAGGCCCTGGTACTGGAGATAGTCTAGAAAGGGGATGAGCCCTAGGTGACTTTGTCCCTCTGGATCTATTTAATAGAGGAGAAAACTGAGTCACAACAAGGTTAAATAACATGCCCAAGATAACCAGCTCAGAAGTGGCAGAACTGGGATTCAAATGCATGTTATTTGGCCCCATACACATCCACTACACAATACTGCCTCCCTTGGTAAAGTTCAATTCCCTGAACGTGACTTAACTGCTATAGATTCAGCTGCTATAACAAACTGATCCAAAACTACAGTGGTTCAAAAAAATTAATAATTAATAGTTTATTTCTTTCCTGTGGGGGTAACTGAGCAGTCCATGTAGAAAGCAGATCTACCCTACCAGATAATCTAGAAACCCAGGTGTCTCCTCTGTTGCCACCCCATCATCCCCTAGAGTACTAGTATTCAAAGTGTGGTCCCTGATCAGCAGCAGCATCACTTGGGAATTTGTTAGAAATGGTTCCCAGAATCATTTCTGGAATCAGAAATTCTGGAGATGGTATCCAGAGATCGGTGTTTTAACAAGCCCTCCAGGTGACTTTGATGCACACTGAGGTTTTCCTTGTCTACACGGCTAAAGTTATTTCACCACTACTACACTCACGTTCCACCCCACAGGGATGGAGAAAGGCAAAGGGAGGACAGCCAGCTTCCTTTTTAAGAATGTGACCTGAAAATTTCAAACATCACTTCTGCACACATCTCAACAGCCAAAACTTTGGTTTCATGGCTGCTACTTGCTGCAAAAGGAACTAGGAATGGATTGTCCAGCCAAAAGGTCACATGCCCTACTAAAACTCCAGAGAGCAGGGGAAATGAGACTGGATACTGGGGCAGAGTGATGTAATTTGCAGGATTATGGCACAAAAGCCAAGTCCGTTTTATCATTTAAAAACACAGTGCCTAGAGCCTACCAGCTTTGCAAGACCCTTTTAAAATGATGGCTATCTGGAAAAAAAAAATTACTGGCTCTGATATACAAAAAGAAAACTAAAAAACAAATTAATATGTTATTACATAGTCACCTGCAATTCAAGTCATCATTATGTATAAACTACTTATGTGGAATTGGGGTGCATTTTAATATGTTTAATATATTGTATAATGTGGTCTCCAAAAGTATCCAGGTCTGCAGAAGCCTTGAAACAGTCCTGCATACGTCCTTACATGACCTCTCTACCCCATCCCTCCCTCCCCTCACCCTGCTGCAGTCACTTGCCACCCCTGAGTGTGCTCCAGCCTCTCCTCTTTCCCATCCAGGCATCTTTGTCAACATCATGCTCATCCCTTGGCTGCCTCTCTGCCCCTACACATGTGCTCCCACTTTTGCTAGCTAGGCCCTACTCATCTTCCAGGTCTGAGGTTAGACTTCACCTACAAAGGGAGTCTTTCTTGATCCCAATGCTATGGTTTCAGTGTCTGTCCCCTCCAAAATTCATGTTGAAGCTTAATCTCCAAAGAAGCAGTATTGAGAGGTGGGACCTTTAAGAGTCGATTGAGTTATGAAGGCTCTGCCCTTGTGAATGAATTAGTCCATTCATGGATTTATGGATTAACGGGTTAATGAATTGATGAGTTATCATGGGAGGGGGATCAGTGGCTTTATAAGAGGAAGAGAGACCTAAGCTAACCTGCTCAGCCCCTTTACCATGTAATGCCCTGCATCACCTCAGGACTCTGCAGAGTCCCCACCTTGCCAGATGCAGCCTCTCTTTGACTTTGGACTTAGTCTCCATAACTGTAAGAAATAAATTTCTTTTCTCTATACATTATCCAGTTTTAGGTATTCTGTTGGGAACAACAGAAAACAGACTAAAGCTGATGACCAGATTGCCTAGCCTGTGTGCCCCTGAAGCACCTGAGTGTATCACTGCCATAGTCTGACTTCTCAGGCATTGAGTATCCCCTCTCCAAGTGGTAAGCTAGTCAAGGGCAAGGCCCTCTTTCTGATTAGAGTACATGACATGTGGTAAATATTTAATCATGTGCTGCCTGAGTATGTCCCTTAGGAACCTTTATATGTGGGATCAATATTTCAACCTCAATTATCTTTCTGAAGAGATACAGCTAACATTAGTGGAGTCATGTAGCAGAACATTTATTTGTTTTTCTAAAATACTTTAACAGCTTCATGCAACTACATCCTCCTGGTTTATGCTACAAGATTACTTTTAAACAGAGTGTTTGTTGAAAACACATCACAGAACCCCATGCCTGATACTGACAGGATCCCACATGGACTTTCCTGGTACTGAATTTCATGATCCACAGAACAGGATACAGCAGCTGTCTCACATACTTTGGGAAGCCGGAAGATATGTAGCAACAGTGAAAAAGTGCTCATTTCCTGTTGCCTCCCGCCCCTCTGTGCCAAGCCACAGAGCAACCTCACAAAGCACAGCACCAAGACTGTCTAAAATCCCATTTCTAATCCCAGCTGTATTTCTTCAGATCTTGGTCTCTCAGACATTACACAACTGAGAATTGTGTTGTTATGGGCCCATTTCAACTCTATGTTTTTCAAAGGAACGACATCTTTATGCTGTTTGATACCCAGATCTGAGAGTGATTCAGCTGCATGTGAGCATTCACCATCGCAAGAAATCCTAATGGTAGAGCTTTTAGAAATTATGAACGTATAGAATCATGAAGCTGCAATAACACAGTTTACTTCATCCTGAAATTCTTTGCCTGATGTGTATGAAAGCTTGTAATGATAATATTCAGCCTTCTCCTGCCCTACTGGACTTCAAAGTTTCAATAGTTTCACTTCAGCAGCAGCAGCTCACTGTGGCAGTGATATTAAGGGACTATACCATAAAGCAGTGGTTCTCAAATGGGGGAGATTTTTCCCCCAAGCATACATTTGGCAATGTCTAGAAACATTTTTTGTTGTCAAAATTTGGGTGAGGAGTGCTATTGGCATCTAATGGGTAGAAGCCAAAGATGCTGCTAAGCATCTCACAATGTTCACACAGGACAGCACCCTCACAATACAGACTTATCCACGTCAAAATGGCAACAGTGCCAAGACCCAGAAACCCTGCCATGGAAGTTAAAAGGTCAAGATTAAATATCCAGGTCCTGCTTGTTATTAGTCATGTGACCGAGGCAAATTATTTCACTTTGATTGACCTCAGTTTTCTCATTTGTAAAATGGTGATAATGTCACCTACCTTGGAGGAGTCTTCGGCATCCCGAAATGGCCAGCACTTACTCTGTGTTGCACATATTAGTGATAATGGTGATTCCTAACATGGGGCAAGGAGTGGAGGATAAAAAGTGACATGACTCCTCAACAAGGGCAAATATGAATCTGACAGGGGACTTATGAAACACAGATTCGGATGAACCCCATTGCCCCATTTTTCCCTTCCAAGAGCCACTGTCTGTCATATGAAGTTCATGAAAACATTTTAAAGGAGCTGTGACCCTCCAAAATTGGTGTGCAAAAATGTGACCCCCCCAAAATTGTGTTCAAAAAAGTGACCCTCCCAAATTTGTATGCAAAAATATGTATTTGTGCATTTTTCTGGAGAAAAGATTGAATAATTTTATGAGTTTGTAATCTCAAAAAGATTAAGAGCCATTGATATTGTATCTGAATACCTGTGTCCCTCAAAAATTCATGTGTTGACATCCTAACCCCTAAGGTGATGGTATTAGGAGATGGGAACCTTTGAGGGGTGATTAAGTCAGGAGGGCAGAGCCCTCATTAGTGGGTTAGTGCTTTAACTCCAGAGAGCTAGCTAGTCCCTTCTGCCATGTGAGGTCATAGCTAGGAGGTACTGTCTATGAACCATACAACCCTCACTAGACACCAAATCTGCTAATGCCTTAGTTTTGAATTTCTCAACCTCCAGGACTGTGAGAAAAAAAAAAAATCTGTTGCTTATAAGCTACCCAGTTTATGGTATTTTGCTATAGCACCCCAAACAGACTAAGGCGTCATCTGATCTCATTTTATTGGAAAGAAAATTGAGACCCAAAGACAGTGAACTATTTACTCAAAGTCACACACGAAATGATGGAGTTGGGCCTTGTACCAGGTTGTCCCAAAATACTAAGACAGATGGCTTTATTGGAGTGGGCTAGGACATAGTTTCCCAAACACAATTCCTTGTTCTATCCTATTAATTTATAAATCTCTACACTGGTCTTTTTCTGAGTTAATTAAGCTGTGATCTTCGAGTCTTCTCTACTTAAACAACTGAGGTCTTATCTAGATCTACAGGCTAGGTTCCAGAATCTGGATTTTAACAAGCTTTTCTGTTAAACAAGATTCTTTCCATGCTAGTATTTGAGAATCATTGAAGTAAAGGATATTTAGGCTGCTCTTGTTAGTTTTTGAGTGTTGATTTGTAAAGTCGCCAAGACATTTCTTTTCAGGGCTGTTTCCAGCTTTTCCAGGAAAACCAATTTGAGCTAAAATTACTTTGGCTTGGTTTCTGTCCAGAAGTGACTTTTTTTCCAGTAAGAAGTTTAGTATAGTTTATTTTTTGAATCTGCTTTAAAATATTTGTCTGATTGAGATAAGAACTGGATGAAGAGGGTTTTGTGCTTTCAAGCATTTAGGAATTATTTCAGGCAATTTAAGTGAGGACATCAAATTCATATTCAAGGGGTGTGTGTGTGTGTGTGTGTTCTCTCACATGTAGCACTGATGGTGGGAAAAAGATCATACACTTTTAGGCAATTAGCCGCAATTATCATCCTTAGTTAAGCAACATTGACAAGATCACATAACTAAGAAATAGCTAAGAAATTCTTCATGAAAACATAAAGTCTAAATTATATTGATTAAGAAACAAGAAAACCAGGAGCCATCCTGTTTCTACCTCACTGACATCATCATTGACGGTGGAAAGAACTACTTCTGTTTCCTGTGTCTCAGAAATAGGGTTCCTGCTCCCTGCTTCAGAGCAAATTGGCACTCTCAATTTCCAGAAACCCCTTTCTCAGCATATCCCTTTATTTTATAGTCCTTGAAAATTTTGAAATCCTTCTCTGGATACTGGGCACAACCCTCTGAGCCTCAGTGAAAGCAATGACTAAATATGTGTTAGAAGCCCCTGGCATGGAATTTCAGAGCTACAATCATCACCCCATTTCTACTGCTTATCAGATGTCTCTGCTTAGCCCTCAAACAACCCTAACCAGACTAAACTCCCTGTGCTTGCACCTTGTTGGGGTGTGGAATAGCGATGGTTCTCTGTGTGCTAACCACCCCTCATTTCATCCTAATCACCTCCACACCCTTCCTGTGGTGGGAAATCAAAGTGTGTGTACACACACCCAACTCTGAGTAGAAGCTGCTCCTAAGGTTTAGGGTTCTTTCTTGGGCAGGAAAATGCAATATTTTGCGCCATTCATTTGGTCATTACTTCCATACCATACTGTTTGCCAGTGCTGTCCTGGAATATCTCTGTCTTGCTATGCTGCATGTATGGTAGACACTTGTTTTGTCTGCCCAGCAAACTCCTTCATCACATACTTTTCTTTGAATTAGAACCCCTATGGGTCAGAAAACTATTATCTTTCACTTGATTTCAAAGGGAGTTCCCTGTTTTTTTGTGAGCTCAGCCATTCAAATTCCCCACCCCAACCCAGCCATAATTTACAGGGCCAGAGGTGATTATGAGTCACTTTCCAGTGATGTGGGTTCAGGGCTGACAGTCAGGCCAGGGTCCCGGTGACAAAAGCCTAAGTTGTAAAGATGTGGCCGCTGGTGGCATCCACGTTTTCCATGAGATGGGATGTTCCTGCTAGTTTGGAGCTCCTGGTTCCAGCTGTACCTGAGGCCCAGGCACTTACCATTTATTGGGTTCCACATACATCTTGTGGCCTAAGCTAGTTATTGTTGCGTTTCGCTCGCAATAGGAAAAGACTAGCGAATATATGATTATGCTGTTTTCCCAAGTGGATTGTGAGCTCCTTGAACATATGGATGAAGCCATGGAGAAGACACTTTCTCATCCTTGTATTCCCCACAGTTCCTAGTGCTATCCCTTGAGCAGGATATTCACTGATAGATGAGGGAGGACTATTTAGCCTATTATTTCTCAACCTAAATCTCAATTTTTAAAAGCTATCCTGAAGAATTAAAAATATTATTTTATTGTCTAAAATTCCCCAGGGATGGGGGGTACAGGGGGAAATCCTAAAAAGACAATGTTAAATGTTTGACTTCCCCTACTCTTAAATGACTTGAAAATATTTAAGGTGATTTTTTTAAAAAAGAAGAAAAACTAAAACTAAAACAAATAATTTGAGTCTCCTTTTCTCTGTATAGTGGTTCCTATTCCTACTGTGCATCAGGAATTTCTTGGGAAGCTTTAAAAATAAATTAAAAATAAATCTTAGGCCCCATACCCCAAGTTCTGATTTAATTGGTCTGGAATAGAGCCTGGGTACCATTTTTTTTTTCCAGAAAACTCTCTGGAATTTTTATTGGGATTACAGTGAATTTATAGAATACTGACATCTCGTGTTTCATTAGAAGTACCATAAATATGTTATCCCTTTCTATTTGTATTGATTTCTACAGCTTTATTGAGGAACGACTGATGTACAATAAAACTACATATATTTAATGTATGCAATTTAATGTGTTTGGACAGATGCCTATACTTGTGATACCATCACCACAATCAAGGTGACCAACATATCCATTATCTCCAAATGTTTCTTTGTGGAGGAAGCATGCTTTTATTTTGGTAAGAATATTTAATGTGAAAGCTACCTTCTTAACTAATTTTTAAGTTCACAGCACTGTATTGCTACCTATAGGTGCTAGGTTGTACGGCAGATATCTAGAATGTATCCGTCTTATAGATAACTGTAATTTTATACACAGTGAACAATAACTCTCTATTTCCTCTGGTTTTTTTCCTTTCTGTGATTCTCAGAAAACTGTGAACTTCAGCACAATGGTTTTCACTTTCTATCTGTTGCTCCACAGTAGCCTTTCAACCGACTTTGCTGAATGAGCGGCTGAATATCAATGCACAGTCAACTTTCCAATCTGTGTGGGTAAATATGAGTTCTTATATTTTATTCCCTTCCCACTGTCTCAATTTTTTCTTAACCAGCAATGTCCCCCACCAGAGGGAGTAGCTCATTAAACTGCCCCGAATCTTTTCCAATACAGCTTGTTCAAAGTTCTTCTCCCCGTAGGAAGCTTTCCCAACCCAGATTTCAGTTAGAACTCTAGATGTAATGGCCAGAGCCCTACTCCAGAAAATGAATCTGTGTAACCATTTCTGAAGAACTCAGAGAAAATGTGAAAAGGAAAGCAAAGTGGAATTTTTAAATAGGCCTAATCTATGCTTATGTTTCAGTTACGTGGGTTTCAGCAATAAAAGGCATACAACCCTAATTAAGGATGTCACAGCTTAGTGAGAGAAAAAAAAATTATACTTCACCAAACCCAGAGTGAGAAAGGCTTCCTGAAGAAGGTGGAAAGCAAGCTGACTACTGAAAGGATTGACTTTACATGGCATGTGAAAATATGTAAGAAGGTGACTTAAAAGGTAAGAACAAATTTTTAAAGACTTGGTTTTTTAAAAATAAAACATAAAAAATAATTAAAAGTTTAATTAAAACACTCCTAAGCAAGAGGGATATGTGTGCAGAGAAAGTTACAGATGCCCTCAGGCCTTCCATTTAGCCTAATCCCAAGGGTGAGCTACCCTGGACGCCTCGCGAATCAAAATCCTCAGGCAGAATAGTCAGTCATAGGTCAGACAAGACCTGTGAGCAAGACATTTTGCCAGCTCAAAATGATCCCACTTAGATTGACAGCTTGGCATCTGTAGATTTGCAAAAGCTGTTAAGCCATGGGGGTAACTTTAATTATTCAATTACTGTAGGCCAAACAAGGTACTAGGTGCTACAAATCTGTGAGTAATCTATATACTGTCTTCTTATAGCCCTAAGATGTATCCATTTCTATAAATGTTTTATCATTTTAATTTATATTTGTATTGTTTTAAGTATATCTTTGTAAAAGCCTCTGTTGCCTGCTTTTTTGCAATCATTTTTTAGCTTTAATTTTTACTAATCTTTTAATTTTTTAAACTGCAGTATTGTTTTAATTGCAGTATTTTAAAAATTGCATTAACTTATATTTTTATTTCTTTTACTTATAAATAACAGGTAGGTGGCATAGATATTGAGAGCAAAATGTTGAGACCAGTTTATCTCTTAAAGCAAACATGGGTTGCTGAATTTCTCCTACTCATTTGGCCTGAAAGAGGTTGGAATATTGTAGACATCGGTTGGTAGCAGGTTTATTATGGCCAGTAGAGTGTTTTAAAGGGGAAGCTACACCGCTTCCAAATGTATCTATTCAAAAAAAAACAAAACAAAAACCAGAACTCTGGCCCATCTGGAACGCTGGAGTCCCAAAAGGTAGAGCTCCTATCTCCCAAATCGCAACTCTTCCCTGCACAAGCATGTTTTCTAAAAACACTGGTTTGGCGTCAACAGCACGAGGGGAAACTGCACATTCATTTAAATGGGCTTTCGTTACACAAAATTAGTTGGCTATGATATAGGGTATACAGAAAAGTATTTAAAAATCAGGCCTGACACTGTCTTGTGAATGGCTTGCTTGCAAGGTTGTCTGTGACTTATGCCTGAGAATTTGGCTGGTAAACGGTTCCTCTACACTGACATAAAACTTCCTCTTAATGATAAGTGTGATTCATTGCGCCTAGTCTGTGTAAACAATATGGTGTATGTTGTATACCTGCTTTCCTCCTGGGAGTCTGGAATTTTGATTGTGCTAGACAAAGGGTACCCATGTGACCAGCCTCCAGCAGAAACCTAGGATGCTGAGTCTCTAATGAACTTCTTTGGTAGACAATGCTTCACACTTGTCACACCTCCCTAATGGGGTAATTAAGTGTGTCCTGTGTGACTTCACTGGGAGGGGACGCAAGCTGGTGCTTGGCTTCCTCCAGATTTCAACCCATGTGCCTTTTCCCTTTGCTGATTTTGCTTCGTTTTTGTTGTTGTTGTTGTTGTTTTAACTGTAATAAATCTTAGCTTGTGGGTTTAACTCTACATTGGGTCCTGTGAGTCCTTCTAGCAAATTATCAAAACTGGGAGTGCTCTTAGGGGCCCCAATGCACAGGGCTTTTTAAATTAAATAAATAATTAGATCCTGGCTTAGTAACTGACTTTCATCTCTCCTCCAGACCAGATGAGTGAACTTTTCCTCTTTTGGTTTTCCTTAAAAATTAGCAAGCCTAACTACTTGTCACTTAAACAGAAATCCTTAATTAAAGATAATTTCCCCCAACAGATTTGACTTTAAAATAGATCAAACTAAAGTCACAGTTTGTCAGCTTAGTAGATTTTCAAGGTTGCACTCAGCAGTCCCACTTCTTGTCATGACAGGGCAGCCATCTCAGGGCCAGCGTCTCTGTTACAGCCTCCAGTGCAATACGAGAGAAAGAGAACTCTGGCTGGTGCTCTATGGGGTGATACGAGACTGTCTGAGCCCAGGGATTCTGCCACCAGTGTCTCTGGTAACAGATGTTAGCTGTATAGTTCCTGCAGTGTTGCCATTTGATGAGGTGCCTGGCCATTTAGTCCTTGGTCATTGAAGGCATCAAAATGGCAAAGTAAGCTACCAGCTGGGCCTCAAGCAGCAGGAAACGTCTAGGATTGGCGCCTATGCTTGTGAAACACATTGGTATGAAAAGTAGAGAAGGGAGCAAGAGGAAGTGAATATTATATATAACCTCAAATCAGAAAGACCTAGGCCTACTTATCCAGTCCTGCTGGTCACACTCAGCAGATGCTACATTACTTTACAACCCCAAGTTGCTTGAAAAGCTAACTGGTTACACCTTTCCAGAGTTGATAAAGCATGCTTCTTGAAATATGGCATCCAATTTAGGTTTTTTCCATTTAGAACAAAATGTCTCTCTGCCTGTAAGGAACCTAGACTTTAAAAAATGGCTCCCTCTTCTCCATCATTTTATTCATTTTTGATCTGGTTTTTACAAAGACCAGCTCCTTTCTTCTCAAGTCTCTGGGACTCCAGTGTCTTCCAAGTTTTATTTAACTCCCCAATACAAAAAGGTATATATTATACTTACATTAGCTCTAATAAAGCCCAGTTACATGGTAGGTTGGTAGAAGAGTAGTAGGTAGATAGACAGATGGATTCTTATAGTAATCTGATCTCTGATTCCAATTTTGTCCTTCCATGGGCTCAACATAATTATTTTTGGGGATCTGAATATCAAGACTGGCAATCTCACATGGAGATAATCCTTTCTTAAAAATTGAGTAAAGTAAGTGTCAATGAAGGGTCCTGGAATTGACTAAAAGTGTGTGTGTGGCATAAATGTGCCCAGTCTGGAAAGAAAGTACAGATATCTTGTGATGTCTGAGAAGCCTCAGCTTCAAGTCCCAGTGTCAGTTGCCTCAAAATTCCATGTCCGAAGCCCCTATTTACTCTCCCTATGATACACCTGCTGGGCTCTATGAAGCCACTTCAGATCCTTTTAAAAGAGAGCCATGATAGAAATAAACAAAATACAGTTGGCCGTCCTTATCCATGGGTTTCACAATAGATTCAAGCAACCAGGGATAAAAAATACTCAGAGGAAAAAAATAATTGCATCTATACTGTACTGAACATGTACAGACTTTTTTCTTGTCAGTATTCCTTAAATAATACAATATAATAATGATTTACATGGCATTATGTTGTAATAGATGTTATAAGTAATTTAGAGATGATTTACAGTATACAGGAGGATGTGCATAGGTTATATGCAAATACCACACCATTACATATAAGGGACATGAACATCCTCTGATTTTGATATCCACAGAGGTCCTGGGACTATTCCCCCATGGATATGGAGGGATGACTATATATTTGATATATTATTACTCCCAAATCTGAAGTTTTAATGTAAATATTTGCAGGTAGAGTCATTTCTACAGTTATTACCATGCCCCGTTCTTCACTTGCAGTACAACTTCTCAAAAACATGGGATCAACTTGATTCCAACCAAAGGAGACACCACAAGTGGTGATGTGATTTACTTTGATTTTGGTGGTGTGCAGGTTAAAACGAGGTATGGAGAATGAAAAGGTCAGCTAATTTATGTTTGTCCACTTAAAACCTGTTCCAAATACGTTTTGCATTAAAATTAGTCTTTTAATATAAGTTTCCACTTGTACTTAACAAAAAAAAGTTTAAAATTCTCGAGAAAAGCTATTTTTCTCCTTCTTGATATGATTATCATAATTCCATCCATAGAGAGGGAACTGGGTGGGAATATATTAACATTTCAATTCAGCTCAAAATAACTTAATACAACTATTTTCTACTTTCCTTTATACGCCATAGTTGTCAACCCTATGCAACCTATGTGTAAATAAAGGAGTTTTATGCTGTAAATTACATCTTTCTGGAATTGGAATTGTCCCTAATTAATCTTCTCAGGAGACATATAGTGACCAAATTCTTGCTTTGGTAAGTGTTGCAAAGAAGACTCCAAGGCTTTTGCAGGCATCATTAACTCTGCCTTATGATGGTACTTTTAGAACGAGTACAGACCTCTTATATGACATAAAAGAAATAAAGTCAGCTTATATACTAACAACTGGTTTGATTAGATTCAACATATTAATGGTTCAACATGTCACCGAAGCAAGCATAGAAGTAAAAACAATTTTCAAAATACATTTGTGTATAGTTGGTAAATTCATGTTCCTGCTATATTTGAATCACATATATAGTTTTCTCAGGTGTGTTTTGAGATTTATAAATCATTTTACATCTAAGGGTTAAAAAAGAACGTGTAAACTCAATAGGTGAGAAATCTGTTGAAACCAGCTAACTGATTTGTGTTTTTACTTTCTTTTTCCTAAAAACCCAATCTGTACAAATAAAAAAGAGAGAGAGAGCTTTCTTTCTGCCCTGTGAAACAGGTTCATTGATTCATAAGAAATCTCCTTCTTTAAGCTGTGGTCCTATGAAAACCTTGGTACCCCAATTGTTTCATGCAGTGTTGTGAGGACAGCTATTTGCAGATTCCCAATTCCAAATGTAAAACTACCTTCTCACCCACAATCTTTCCTTTGCATTCTAAAAAACTTTTTTAAAGAAAAAAAAAGAACCTCAGAAACATCGTAACCCAAAGGGATCCAGTTTACTATATAGAATATCTCCAATAAATAGTGTAGCTTCTTCCTCCCAAGCTGACTCTACAGGGCATAGATCCAACAGGTGTGAGGTTTGTTCAAACTGATTTATTTCTATAATTTCTCATTTAAGAAAAAATGGCCATTCTGTCTCAAAAGGAACTAATGACCAATTACACAATAGTTATCAGTAGTCATAAATGACTAAGCAGGACCCAAAACACTGATCATGATCACTATTTTTTTGACAGAAAAAAAAATTTCAGAGAAAGCAAGCAAGAACCTAACATCATAGGACGTCTGTGAAATTCAAAGTATAAGGTTTCTGTGAGTTCATTGTCATGTATTTCAGGCAATGGCCACAACCTAGAAAGTCAATAAAAGATAAACTAAAATCCATAATGGAGATCTTGAAACACTCACGGCACTAACCACACTGAACCAAAAATAAAACTATAAAGAGACTTCAGCACATCGATAACTCAAAAATCCAAATTATAAAAGCCAAAAAATGAGTAAATTGCATAAAACTTTTATTATTTATTAGCAGTGTATTCTTATACACTTCAAAATAGACCAAAATATCTTTTGGAAGATAAACTATTCATAACAAAATACATGTCAAACAATTTTTATTAACAGAGTAGAATTACTTTGCTATATACTTTCTATATTATATACATCCACTTCTTGGTGTGTCTATGTATGCACATGTGTAAAGTAATTTAAGACATACACATGTACATACATATGACATATATACACACATAATCATAGAACATTTACAGTAGTCAACTTTACAATCATTTTAATAGCTTCACACAAATTAGTGTTCACAGAACTAAAACTGTCAACATGGTTCCCTTTCCCCTACTTCTCAAATGTCATCTGAATTACTTTTTATGATAACTTGAAAAAAAAACTATCATCTTCCTATACAATTAACCAATTTTTTACGATAACTCATAATAAAATATTTTACTTTTTCAACTTTAGAAAAGATATGTAATTCTACTTATTTTAGTTTTTGATTCTTAAATCATACAATTCATTTCTTTCAGCAGTTGGGTGTAATTTTTGGTACTGCAGTTATTGAAGGTTAATTTAACAAACCTGAGTCAAACATTCATTCAAATGCCTTTTTAAAAACATAAAACATAAACAAGATGTTTTGATGAAGTACATATAATAGATTCAAGGTACTCCCCAATAAATACATTATAAATAACTCAATGGATGGGAGTAAAGCACTTCATATGAATCCGTTTAACTAGCACTTTCAGTGTCAAAGCGGTCCATCCTTAAGCAGCCTGGAAGAATATCAGGATCCAAGGCTCCTCAATTCCTCATAGAAATGAAACCTACAGGCTTCTGAAGACCCAAATATCAGATCACACTTACATGAAAGGGCTGTGAGTACCTGTAAGGGTCCTTTCATTTTCATATTAGCTTCCAGATATGCTAGCATGTGCAGCAGGGGGTTGTACCCTGTTTTAAAAATATCTCCTTTAATACAGAGAACTACTTAGCAGCATCTTTTTCAGTTTTTTCTCTCCATTGACTTAAAACTGGTGTCAAACCATGGGTGATTACAGGCAACAACAATCTCGTACCCAAAGCAGGATATTCTAATTGGATTAAGAGCTCTTTTGAAAGGAGGAAGGAAAGAA
Organism: Cacajao melanocephalus; assembly: GCA_963573385.1. Classification (NCBI taxonomy): domain Eukaryota; kingdom Metazoa; phylum Chordata; class Mammalia; order Primates; family Pitheciidae; genus Cacajao; species Cacajao melanocephalus. Next base: position 33,533 of record CAUYLG010020446.1, read on the forward strand.
AAACATTTGGAATATTGAGTCATTTCACAGAGAAAAACTATGCTCTCAAAAGAAATATTCAGTGAATTCTGATCTTCCACTGCATGCTAAGTTTTTTAAAGCCCCCTTGGATGCAAAACTAACTCTAACTGGCTCAGCAACAAAAACAATGGGAAAGGGAATTGTCCTAAACCAGCCATCCCACACCATTATGGAGATATTGGAGATAAACTCCAATAAACTCAGTTAAATTAGACTGACTTACCAAAAGAATGAACTGATTTGCTGTATTTATAGTGGGAGCATAAAAATCACTTTCTAAAACCTTTCTCCCTTACTTTTTCTTAATAAGAAGGAATTATTTATCCATTAGAGACAAAACCATACTAAAACTAAATAGATTTAAAATACAAATTTTTGGTAGCAAACAGCAGGAAAATCTAAATCAAAATATAGTCTAGTTTTTACATAATTTTATATATTTATAAATGTATCAAAATAGTCTTTTAAAGTTCACAATACATATATAATGTAACACTGTACATGTAAATTGCATTACCAAAATACATTAAAAATAACCTTTCAAAATACCAAATTCAACATTAAAACTGTCCTTAAAAGTATGGAAATCTCCATAAACATAGTTTCAGTGCACTTATAGTAGCCATTAACCAGTTTTCTGTTTTCAAGTCTCCTGAAGGTGTTATCTTAGTGCTCTCCTTAAGGTAAGAAGGCAGAGATACTCTTCCAGCAAAAAGTTGCTTTCCCTCTTCACTGCTCGTCCAGATGAAGAAATTGTGTCTAAGAGAAGAACAGCTTTCACTGGAGTGGCAAGGCCTTAGTAATGAACAGATTCAGACTGAAGGGACTGTGCAGGGAGAGACATAAACTGAGGTTAAATTCCATCACATGCAAAACTTCCAGCAAGTCATGCAGCTTCTCCCTTCCACACAAGGCAGCTTAGGTCTATTACATAAAAGATCAGTGAAATAAACTAAGCCAAAATAGAAACAAAAAGACGGGCGACACAAAGCATTAGCTAAGGAAGAATGAGATATTCAATTATGCAAAGTGACTGTAAGAAAACTTTATATTTTAAAAGGTTTACTGATGTATTTATAGTGATTAAAAATTAAGATTTAATTTAAAAATTGATAGGTAGCCTAAACTCATCTCTAAGCATTTCTGCAATTAGTGAGTTTTACTTAAAAATATTAAAAGATACTTGTAACTAATTAAAGATGACTAGAATATACTTTGAGGTGATATATACTTAAATTTAATTCAATACATATCCATGGCATGCTTCTAATGCAGTAGAATTAGCAGCCATTTATATAAATTCGTTAAGAATGCTTGAATATAATAAATATCTTACAAATCCTTTCCCTTAAGGAGACACGAAGTACTACCAGATTTGAAATCTGATCTTAAGACCCAAAAACATTCATGCAGAAGAGTCTTGCTGTCAGAACTTAATAAACAGGCAATTTTCAAGTAAACAATACAAGTTCTTCCACATCATATTAGATACTAATATACAAAAGGAGTATGAGTACAATATGTAACCAGAATGCCTGGACAACAGATATAAACCAGAAAAAGATAAAGAAGGTTGCAAAAAGTTCATCAAACAGTTATTTTTTTAAGCAGGAAACCGTGGTTAGAAAAAAGAACATAAATCAATCTAAACATTAACAATTTTTTTGCTGAATTCTTCCAATTAAATGCCTGACGACAACAAAGTTTACTTGATTTTCTGGCAAATGCCCTTTTCTCCCACCCAATGATTATTTCTCAAATTAGTCTGTAACCATTTTATTAACAGGTCTTGTCAATTATAAGACAGGTCCATTTTGGTGATGATATAGGTTGTCAGTAAAAAAAAAATCTTGTCTATTTTCCCAAGAACTTACGAAGGATTCAAGCTACCTTTACTCAGCTTCAAAAACAGTGAATTTCACACCCTATGAACAGCCATTTAGTAAGTCCTTATTAACACAGTGCGTCAAAGAGTTATGGTCCCTGACCTCAAAGGGTAAAAGCCACAATGTCATAACAGATGTGAAATGAAAAGACAGTGGTGTCGACATTAAATAGAAATATATGTAGTGTAAAGTTAACATTGTGCATTAAGAAGGGATTAGGTGAGAGGTGGTTTTCAAGGTTGCCAGTTTCAAGAGCTGTAGCAAAAATGGAAAAGGCCTGGCAGGTTGACTTTCTTTTACGTGGCTCATGGTAAGACTTCAAAACAGGAGCAAGATGATCAAGAATTAGAGCACTATCCTGTAAACATACCTGAACCCACAGTGGGAATAAAGGAGGAAAGACCCTGAGAAAGTCCAGTGAAATTGGTCAAAAGCCTTGAAGCCCATATACATTCCACTTGAGGGACACCAGCTACCCACACTCGCAATTACAGCATAAACATTTTTCTAGCTGCTTTTTCTCAGTTTCTTCTAAGAAACCTCTGTCAGAGAGCAGAGCCAATTAAGCCCTCCACCTGTAAGAATGCCACAGAAGTATGGGCGTGTGTGTGTGTGCGTGTGTGTGTGTGCGTGTGTGTGTGCGTGTGTGTGTGTGTGTGTGTGTGTGTGTGTATAACTCAGCTAGGGCTTTCTTGAGAATATTTAACTTTTACTTTTGTTCCAGTTAGTAAAGTTGTGCATGCTGTCACTAACAGAAATGATAAACTCTTCAAATTGCATATAACTTAGAACAAAGTTGATTTTGCAAGCTCTATCAATTATCAATAAACAGAGATGTAGCAAATAAACATTAGACAAACAACTTTTGTTAAACCAACTTTTTAAGAGGGTATTTTATGTGTACATCAATATAGAGGGGGCAAATATGTACGTGTGCATATATATTTATATAAACACACACATATATTCATTTATTTATTTACTTATGTATTTAATGAATCATAGCACCCGGTGAACTGGAAAACAGAAATAGTCTAGAATATTTTAAAGATTTCTATCATTCATATGGAGAATAGATTCATAAGTCTTCTGGCCAAAGCCGTTACTTTCACACAGAGCTCACAAGCTCTGGCTGGTGTTTAATCCAGTCTCAGATACAGTTCACCACAAGCCCCACTATTGCTTTTTCCACCCCTCTAATTTGCTCTCTTATGTTGCCTGACTGGCCCTGCAGGCCTCTGCAAACACCATTTGGCCAAATAATGGACCTTCTGTCCCACCAGTTCAATTCATTCAACAAATAACTACTGAATATCAATTGTATCTATTAGGTACTAGGGGATAAAAATACAATAGCAAAGTCCGCAAAACAAAACGTGTTCCGTGGTTTCTTTACATGGCATAAAGGAAAGGGAAATAAAAGATCAGCAAAAAGGGCTTAGCAGATTAGTCTGACATCAGTGTTTTGTAATAAATTAACTTCCTTTCATTTTCAATCTAAAATAAAAATCTTAATAGAAATGCACTAAGGGGCCTGGCATGGTGGTTCACACTACTTGGGAGGCTGAGGCAGGAAAATCACTTGAACCTGGGAGGCGAAAGTTGTAGTTAGCCCAGATTGTGCGATTGCACTCCAGCCTGGGTGACAGAGTGAGACTCTCTCTCAAAAAATAAAATAAAATAAAACTGCACCAAAGGGAGAAGAGAATTGTTAAAGTCTCCGAGATCTATTCACTATTCACTTAACAAAAGCATAACTAACACCGTGAGACTTTTTTACTCAGGGAGCAACAGCGTTGGATGACAGGAATATTTAAACTTCAAGTACCACACAGTTATCCTACAGGGTTGCATTGAGGGTCTCTCCGGGTCATTTGTACTCGGCCACAGTTGAGGAAACCTCAAGGATAAACACAAGTATTCTCCATTTGAAATCTTAGGATAGATGAGCCACATGAGTGCCTCGTTTGACTTAATGCACATCATAACAAAGCATAACTTCATGCTTTTGCTGTAGTCACAGGTAGGACAACCAACTATATAAAATGTTTTCCAAATGTGCATATATTGTAAAATTACTAATATCCCAGAAAAGACAATGGCCAGTTGCTAGCATTTTCAATTTTTATAGTAAAAATGCAAATATATTTTGAATTCCATGAACAGTGTTATTGCTATTGATTTTATTTTTAAAAATACAACTATCTAAAATTCTTAATAAATTAGATATATTACTTGACAGGTCAGTTATTCTGGGCTAGGTATTTAAGTACTTTCTATATGCTAAGCACACTTCTAAACATCTGATATGTATTCACACATTAAATGTTTCAGACAACCCACTTTACAGATGAGGAAACTGAGGCATGAAGCAGTAATTAGCCCCAATTCATGTAATTAAGAATTGGTGGGGCTGGAATTTGAACCCTAGCAGTCTGATTCTAAAGCTCAAACCTTTAGCTACCATAGTTTAATGCCTCAAGACAGCTAGCATTTGTCCTGTGATGACTACATATCCATTCAATCCAACATTCTCTATCACCCTGACATAGACAAATAATGACCTTAGGCAACATATGATTCTGAGTGAATAAAAAAATATTGATTTTCATCAGGCCTGAATCCAAAGAATTTTCAGGAATATTCTAAATTTAAAAGAAATTTTCACTGTAAGAACATCCATGCTTAAGTATTATGATTGATTAAAATTTTAATTCTGCTTAGCCAATATTTTTTTGTTGTTACCGTAATGAGTTAATGAATCTGAAATACCAAATAAATTATAGCAATGACAATGGAGATGGTTATAAAGAAAACAAAACCTGAAATATAATATCATTTTCTAAGTTAGCCCTTGTTTATGTAACCAAGAGATTTTAATTTCTCAAATATAATATTCAAGTTCACTTAATTTGTAAGTTCAACAGAGTTATAGTGAGTTAGGACCAGATCAAGTGTATTATGAATAGATGGTATTATTATTGTATGAATACCATAAAACTAAAAACGTAGCACTATTCAACCCGAAAAATAAGGATAAAATTGCCTTACATTTGCAGCCCCCAAAATTTTTATGTCAAAATATAAGCTTCCATCAAGAAGTCTTGTTCTCTGAAAGCAGTAAGATTTGACATAAAACAAAGTGTTAGGTAAGGAGATCAAGACAATTTGTTCTGTTCTGGAAATTTGCTACTAATCTGTTTTGGCAGATGTAGGTAGTAACTTTAAAATTTTAGCTATTCTGGAGGTGTTTCTTTTTTAAACAGCCCAGTTACCTAATCATGGTAGGAAAATGTCTAATAATTATAGATATAAATATTGTACAGATGGTTAATAAATAAAATATATTAGCTACTAAAAATAGCAAATTATAAAGAATAATGAAAGATTAAGGTCCTTGACAGCAAATGAATGTAACAATGTCTTAATGTTCAAATAACTTGAACCAAAGGATCCAACAGCCTGGAATGTTAGCATCCTACTAAGGTCGAAATCCTGACTCAAAATGTTCATGGACTTTTTGCCACACTGACATTTTCTTTCCTGCATTTTCCCAAGTCCTTTAAGGAAGAAAAAATTGTCTACTAGTTATCCCTGGTTTAAATTCTAACTACAGAGGCAGAAAGCACCTTAAAAAATGGTTTGTTTTCATGTGATTGAAATTAAAGGAAAAAATACATGTTTGGCAACATGGTATTTAATATATAACTATAGAGCTTTAAGTTTTAATGAATAAATACAACACCGGGGAAAAATAAATACACCCATAACTGCCTCTGTACTTCTGTGTCTCTTTATGCTTTTGGAAAAGAGCTTCCAGTTTTTGTATTATTACAAATTAACACATAAAATGTGTGTATTGATACATATTTCCATGACTGTGGTTTCACAATACTGAAAGTATTTTTTATTTTTTTTATTTCAATAGATTTTGAGGTACGAGTGGTTTTTGCCTGCATGGATGAAGTATACAGGGGTGAAGTCTGCAATTTTAGTGCACCTGTCACCCAAGTAGTGTACCTTGTACCCAATATGTACAATACTGAAAGAATTTGCCCCTGTTAATATGATACATATTTCCTCCAATAACACTAGATGAAATGTAGCTGGATATGGTTTTACTGGTATCATATTAAGATAAAAAGACTAAGGTTAGTGATAAAATCAGGTTCAAAAGACATGTGTACATTTTTCCATAGTGCTCTCTGCATTTCAGGGACCTCAAGACTTAACAAGCCAATTTGGGTTCATTATAATGCTATATAAAATAGTCTTTCACCTTCCTACATGACTTTTAATAGATTCTTTTTTCTGGAGAAATTTAATATATGCTTTTCAACAATCACAAAGAGCTCCATTGTTAGATGACAGATTGTTGACACCCAGCTTGACTCAGTCAACCATTACATGAGTGTTTTCAGTTCATCTGAATACCAAAATTATATTGATGCAAACTCAGTTAAAATTTATTTTCTCTTATTTTAGTAAAGCCACATTTCTAGAAAAAAAAAGACACAACTCTCAGATTACCGTATTTTAAAGCTAAAGCTAGAAACTTATTCTGCTTTTTGTTAGTGCTTCATATCCTAACAATGAGACCCCGACTCCTAAGCACTTCAGCTTAACATTCACGAACCTAGATACATTATCCAACTTTTAGTTCAATAAATATTTATTAGGCACTTATACTGTACTATGGAACCTCAGGAAACAAACATGTTTCTCAGAAGCTTAAAAGAAAGCAGAGGAGAGAGAGAATCATGTGTAACTCACTATAATATGAGAGCGTCAGCACTCCAAGGAGAGTCGAGAAAGGAAAAGACATTCTGTTTGGATGGATCACAAATGCTTATCAAAAAGATAACTACTGAGCCAGGTCAAGAAATATAAAACCAAGCAAAGAAAGGAGGGAAAGCAGAGTGGACTGAAAGTGCTAGGGTTCGGGCTCAAGGCAGAGGATGGCACACTTGCAAAATGCAGGTCAGGTGCCAGATAGAGCTGCTGGAGAGGAGGCTGGCAGGGAGGCACACAGCCCAACAGGGAAGAACCCTGAATGCCAAGCCAGGGGAGCCAGACTGGACCCAGTAGGCAGAGTGGAGCCACTGAACAATGTCAAATATGAGAAGGATTTGATTAGCTCTGTGTCTTGGAAATTTAACACTGACAACAGTACAGAGAGGAGATTAAAGGCAAGAGACAGGAAGAAAACGTAAAGGGTTATACGATAGTTCATGAAGACCTTAATTAGGGCAGCAGTGGTAAGGATGGAGAGACAGAGAGGTATTTTAGAGGGAAGACTTGATAGGACTTAGTGACTGGTGTGACAGAGGGAAAGGTAGGCAGAAGTAGTGTCAGAGATGGCTTCAAATGTCCAGCTTGGATGACTGGATGAATAAAGATGAGATGATTTGGCTAAGAAACCAAAGAGGAGCTGGCAGTGGGAAGGAACCTGTATTCTCTCCATCCCAAGTAACACTCAGAGGAAGCTGGGGGTGTAGATCCAATGCTCAGAAGGTTACCCAAAGAGCAAAGAGCCAATATAAGGAGAATCAGTAAGGGGCAGGCAAAGGAAGGCAGTGATTTAAGGGGGAAGAAAGGGAAAACAGAGGAAAATAATATTCAAAAAATCAAAGGGGAAGAGAAATTACAGGGGAAAAAGTAGCCAATATTGTCAAATACTACAGATAGACTAAGGAGAAGAAGGACTAACAGGAGTCCATCAGATCTGGCTTTGAAGAAGTGGGCAGTAATCTGTGGAAGAGACTTTCACCAGAATGAGCGGCCACCTCCCAGCTACAGAGCGAGGAGCACCAAAGAGACAAGGGAGGGGGCAGCGCAGGTTTCTCTTTCCCCAAGTTTGGCCATAAAGGAGAAACTGTGAGAGGAAAACAGGACTGAGGGAAGACTCCTGCCCAGCCCCCACCGGCCTACCAACTTGGATGTGCACGTTTGCAGGTGAGGAGACCTGCAATTGGAGGGTAAGAGGCTGAAGATATAAAAGGGGAAGGAAGTGGATGGGGCAACTTCATGGGAGAGTCTGGAAACAGTACAGGTAGGTGGAGTTACCACCGGAAAACAGTAGGGTTTCTTTGGATTTAAAAGGGAAGGAAGAAATGGATGAGTCCAGATGCAGATAAACTTTGAGATAGAGAAGAGGGCAGTTAGAGGAAAATACTTCTGATAAATTCTATGTTCTTAGCAGATCTCAAGGCAGGGTCAACTGGCTCTGGAGATCAGGAAGGGGTTGTGTTGCTGAAAAATGTTAAAAAGTTTTGAAACAGCCAGGTGGAAAAGAGAAAAGGAGCCAAAAAGGAATAAGATAACTAATCAGGAGCACTGAAGGGCCGGGTAAATTAGAAACACATTTGAGATGGAGCCAATTGGCAAAGCTATGGGATTTTCTCCAACAGTGCTCTGAGGAGAGAGATGAGGAACAGATGCAACAGATGGCTGAATTGATCTAATTTTGGAGACTGGTAATCAAGTGGTTACAGAATGTCCAACTAGAAGTGAGAATGATGGAAAAAGGAAGCAAAAATGACTATGCAGGCTACAGAAGGAAAGAGGTAAACTGAGATGGCTGGGGAAACAGGCAGGGTCAGAAAGAAGCACGGAGCAGGGTTAGGAGGACGGGGAAGTGTTTAGAGGAGCCTGGCAGGATTCAACATGTCAGAAGCAATGTGCTAAGCAATAAGAAGGTTTATTAAATGAATTTTCAAGTGAACAAAAATAAAGATAACTGAAGTTTATAATAAGATCACTGTGACACTTTGGGCAAGTTATTGCAACTCTGAGTCTTGATTTCCCCATCTGTAAATAGCAGGTTAAATAAATAAGAGAATGGATATAAAGTACCTAATACCCTGCCAGGCACATAGAAGGTATTCAAGAAACAGTCGATGATGATAATGGTTAGAAAAGTTACAGTTGTCCAGAATGTCGGCAGTGCCCAGGTAGCTAAAAAGTAGAAGCAAAAGTCTTCCAGGGATGAAGGGAGGTAAAACAGTGATGAGGACAAAAGGATGAGTATCCTTGGATGATGTTTTCAAAAGAGAGGAGAGTATGGAAACAAGGTTCCTAACAGGAAGTAGGAATATAGCCTTTCTCCTCTTAACCATAAACATTTAGGAGCTACCAGAGAGTAAGCAGTTTGTACTTAAAGAGTAAATAAGGGAAAACGAGATGGAATGAGTCAACCTTATTTTGTTCACTTTTAAATGGAGACTTCTTAATTTTTTTCTTATGGTCTACTTGCTTTTTCATAACAGAAGGCTGAAGGACTCACAGCAGTCTGCCCAAGAGAGAAAATATCTACTTCTAAACGGATAAAAACGGTTCTCTCCCACATATATCAACCTTTGAGTTGGTTAGACATTCACTATCAGACAGCCTGTGTCATTTACCAAAAGCTTCTGTTAGGGGCAAATCCAATGACTTTACAAGCAATGTGCACGTGGTGTCTGTCTTGTCTGCACGTGCATGCACATCCACATCTATGTGTATCTGTGTGTAAGAGGGAGCTGCAATAAAAACATGCCTTTCTAAGTTAAAGCTCTGACACACACATGCACACACAGTAAAATTTAAATTTTTGGAAGAAACAAACAATCTACCACAATATTAGAAAAAGTGGCCCAGCAATCTCATTACTGGGTATATGCCCAAAGGATTATAAATCATTCTAATATAAAGACACATGCACATGTATGTTTATTGCGGCACTGTTCACAATAGCAAAGACTTGGAACTACCCAAATGTCCATCAATGATAGACTAGATAAAGAAAATTTGGCACATATACACCATGGAATACTATGCAGCTATAAAAAAGGATGAGTTCATGCCCTTTGCAGGGACATGGATGAGGCTGGAAACCATCATCTCAGCAAACTAACACAAGAACAGAAAATGAAACACCGCATGTTCTCACTCATAAGTGGGAGTTGAACGATGAGAACACATGGACACAGGGAGGGGAACATCACACACCAGGGCCTGTCAGGGGGTAGGGGACTAGGAGTGGGATGGCATTAGGAGAAATACCTAATGTAGATGACTGGGTGATGGATGCAGAAAACCACCATGGCACATGTATAACTACGTAACAAACCTGCACGTTCTGCACATGTACCCCAGAACTTAAAGTATAATAATAATTTAAAAAAAAAAGAAAAAGAAAAAGAAAAGATGCAAGCATGGACTGAGTATACCCACAATCAAACAAGTAAGCATAGCCCAATGCTAGATGCTTTGGAGATATCAAAAATAAAAAATATTTTCTAACCTCAAATCAACCAAGGAATTCAGTGGGGATTCAAGGCCCACATTCAAAAGATAGGTGACCCTCAATAGAGAGAGGGATGAGGAAGGCCAATAAAGAATACAGACAGAATGACTTCAGAAAACATCGTGATTACTTTGGTCCTGTGAGGTTAAGAAAGGCTTCACAGGGGAGGAGGTTGGACTTAGGCCAACTCCTGATGGAAAGGAGCTGAGAAGCAATGGGAGGGAGGGAGGGAGACCAAGTTGGGGACATAGCACCTAAGAAAAGCACAGAGGTAGGAGGAGCTGTGTGTGTTCAAGTACATAAGAAACTGCCCGGCAGAAGCAGAAGGTTCACGCTCAGGAGTGGAGGGAAATGAGTTTGGAAAGCTGGTTACAGAAGGCCGAAAAGGCACTGATCGGCAACCTGCAGAGACTGGACCTACTTCATGTCGAGATAGTATGTTCCAAACTACCCTCTATATGCATGTATTAAATATGTTTTAAAAATGAAGGAGAAAGAAAAGGCACAGCAGAAATTAAAATCAAGGTCAACATCTTTCTGGCCCAGAAACAATCAAGACAGTGGTGGGACTCTGGCTACACAGCTGGAAGCCGGCAGAGGTGGCCAGGTGTTGCTTTCCTGTGGGCACACAGGTCGAAAGCCCCTGGCGTGAAATGAGGGCTGGAGTCAGGCTCTCCCACATGGGGAGGGAGGCTGAGAGAAGTTGGGACCATTGCCCTGGGGCCAGGGCTGAGGTGGAGCCACATCCCTGCCTGAGATGCAAGCCTGGAGGAGCTCACCAAGAGATGGGAGCCTGGGTCACTAAGGCCTGTTTCTAGACTGAAAGGCCTACATGATCAGGTAGTATCGACAAGAAGGCTAGCAGATGAGGAGGGAAAAACAGAGAGAGAGGAAACACACAAAAACTCCCATCCAATGTGAATCTACCAACTAAAATTCCCTAACACACAGGGAAAATGAACATGGTGAGGACTGACAAAGTCTGCAACCACAAGGCAAACTCTCACAGGGTGAGATGCAAATAACAAAGCAATACAAAATGCCTTATCCTCCAGGTGAAAAAATAAAAAATACACGTAAAAAGAATAAGAAACCATAAAACAAAAACAGGCAGGCCCAAATTAGAACAGATAGCTACCATAAGGAACAAATTAGAAATGCTGGAAAAGAGAGATATAACCCCTGAAATCAAAGGTCAGTGGAGTGGACACATTAAAGAAAATTCACGAATTGAAAAATAGCAGGAAGAATTCAATCAGAATACAGCTAGACCTTAGGAACTGAAAAATATAAAACAGAATGTAAGAAATATTGAGGACAGATTGAAAGGCTCCAATATAAGTTTGGGGGCTATTGGCCAGGTACAGTGGCTCATTCCTGTAATCCCAGCACTTTGGGAGGCCAAGGTGGGCAGATCACCTGAGGTCAGGAGTACAAGACCAGCCTGGCCAACATGGCGAAACCCTATTCATACTAAAAATGCAAAAATTAGGCAGGCGTGGTGGCGGGCACCTGTAGTCCCAGCTACTCAGGAAGCTGAGGCAGGAGAATGGCTTGAACCTGGAAGATGGAGGTTGTAGTGAACCGAGACTGTGCTGCTGCACTTCAGCCTGGGTAACAGAGTGAGACTCTTTCTCAAAGAAAAAAAAAAAAAAGAAGTTTGGGAGTTACTGCAAAAGGAGAAAGTAAGAGGAAAGGCAGCAAAGCAATATCCAAAAAGATAGTGGAGCCGGAAGTGGTGGCTCAAGCCTGTAATCCCAGCAATTTGGGTGGCCAAGGTAGGAAGATCACTTGAGGCCAGGAGTTCAAGACCAACCTGGGCAACATAGCAAGACACTCTCTCTACAAAAAAAAAAGGAATGATGGCTGAGAATTTTCCATAACTAAAAAAGCAGCCCTAAGATTGAAAGTACACACTGATGCCAAGCAAGATAAATTATAATGAATCTGTATCTAGCTATATTATGGTGAAACTGTAAACTTTCAAGAAAAAAATCTTATAATAATTAGTTTTATTCTTCAACCACAGAAGCTATTAAACAAAGGCTTACATTAGGCAACTAGTATTTTCAGTGGTTTCTGGCAGCAGTGCAAAACAGAAAGAGCAAATCATTTCTCCAAAAGATTCCTGCATGAAGTTTTTAAAGGAGGACAATGGCTTGTATGTCTTTGTCTTACCTTGCTCTACCAAAAAATACTGGGCTCATAGTAGACACTTACATAAATATTAGCTATACCTTTATTAATTGGATAAGTTTCCATTTCATTTTTTAATATATGGGGTCTCTCTGTATTGCCCAGGCTGGTCTCAAACTCCTGACCTCAAGTGATCCTCCTGCCTTAGCCTCCTAAAGTGCTGGGATTATACTGTGAGCCATTGCACCCAGCCAGCTTTTATAGGAATATAAAAGGCACTTGCTTTCTTTGACTCCTAATCAAAAAATAAGATGCAAGATTAAAATAAGACTCTTTCCTATTGACCTAATAGTATTATTGATACTAAATAAGAAAGAAAGTATAAAATTAAGCTGAACAACCAAGGCAATTCACAACTCTAATACACTGAGAATATATTAATTGTTACCTATTACATATTTCTGATCAACCTTATCACTTAAAGCAAGTTTAATGTTTTCAAGTCTTTTCAAATAGATAGTCAAAAATAGCTGACAGGCTTTATACAGAAAATCAACATGAACCACTATTTAACACTGGAAACTTAAATTATAGTTATATATATATATATGTGCAAATACTGCAAACATAGATAGCTTATATACAAATTTAAAGGCATCGTCTGAACCACGCTGACCTTGTAATGATTTGATGCTTTCTCAAGTAAACATTCTCAGGTCCCCTTGGGAAGCAAAAAAAAATCACAATGTTGAATGAATGCCAAAGATGTGGTTCAATACTGAGATTGAGCTCATGTTCTTGATATAATATAGTTAATATCCCTTAGCTGAAAAATTATATCAAATCTAAAGCAATGCCACAACAAAGAGGAAAGATGAAAAACCACAGCAACTTAAATATACAACAGAAGGTTAGAAAGCCAGTACTAATCGTTAACTGTAGTAAATTTTAACACTTAGTTAATATTTAATGATAGTATTAATATGAATTAATGAATGAATAAATATTGATAGGGTTTGGATGTTTCATCCCCTCCAAATGTCCTGTTGAAATGTGATTCCAATGTTGGAGGTGGGCCTAGTGGGAGGTGCTTGGGTCATGGGAGTGGATCCTTCGTGAATGGCTTGGTGCCATCCTCCCAGTAACGAGGGAGTTCTCAGTCTATGAGTTCACGTGGATCTGGTGGTTTAAAACAGCCTGGCACATCCTCCCTGTCTCTTGTTCCCTCTTGCCATGTGATCCGTGTGTTCCCCCTTTGCCTTCCGCCATAATTGTAAGCTTCCTGAGGACTCACGGGAAGCCAAGCAGATTGTTGGTGTCATGCTGTACAGCCCATAGAGCTGTGAGCCAAATAAATCTTTTGTGTTTATGAATTACCCAGACTCAGGTATTTCTTAATAGCAATAAAAGCAGACTAATAAAAGTGTCATATTTAAAATCAGGACAAGATGACTAATTTTTAAAATGGAGACTAGGCAGAGGGAAAAGACATCAAGTTTACGTTGTGAAACACTATCACATACCACTGGAAAGTATTAGCACTTTACTGTGAATGGCTATTCAAACAATCAATAAGTAGTTTATCACTGTCAGCACTAACATTATTCCAAAGTAAAAATGAACCATGCTTTAGTGCAGTGCCAATCACTCAGTAGATTTTCATCAAACTGGTTATTTTATAAAGCTAGACTCCAATATTTTGATCTTATTCCAGGCCCTACTTTAAAGACCAATAACTCCTTAAAATACGTATATATTCTGCCTGATGTTAGAAACAGAAGAACTTAACCTATTCATAGACTATCAAGGTTGTTCTTACACTGGTCAAATTTGAGATGGAAAACATCCACACAGTCTTCATAACCAAAGAGCAGCATTAACGAGCTGAGTATAAAAATAGCTACTACCACTAGAAAAGACAACTACATGTAAGCCAACTTCAACTGTCATATAAGAATGCTAAGGTAAAGTAGGAAGCACACAATATTTCATTTCCATTTTGCTTTCAACATTCAACCAAATGAGTGTTTTAATTTGTAATTCCCTCCCGTGACCAGTACGGTGTTAGAAACCACAAACTATAAAAGAACTTTTTGAAATGTCTGCAAAAGGAAGTTTAAAAATTGGAGACAATTCTTATATACACAGACAATATGTAAACGAATATAGATGTTCATGTATGTAATAGCATACACGATAAAATAAAGTACTAAATATAGGGTGGATTCAACTTACTGGGGAGAGCTTCACAGAGGACATGGAAGGTAATATATGTCTTTATTTAAAGATGAGAAATTGGTAAGGAGGGCAGAGGGCTTCCAAGAAAAGGCTTCCTAAAGACTAGCAGTAGGCATGAACACAGTGGGAGAAGAGGACAGGAGAACAAGCAGGGTAAATGCTGGTTCAAAAATACAATACAGAAATGCAGTACAGAGGGCCTGAAAGCTCAGCAAAGAAAGTCAGTATTTATATTCTAGCACTAGGGGACCACTGGTCTTTTCTGAACAGGGAAATCAGATGTTGAAATCTATATCTATTATCTGGCAACGCTTTGAAGCAGGGGTTGGCTAACTGTAGCTCACTATCCAAATGCAACCCACCACCTATTTTTGTTAATAAAGTTTTATTTAACACAGCCACACCTTTCATTTATGTGTTGAGTTGAATAGTTGGGACACAAAGCTAAAAATCTTTACTGCCTGGCCCTTTACAGAAAAAGTTTGCCAACCCTACTTTAAAGTAGGTATTAAAGGTGGAAAGAGACAAGTTAGGAAGACCATAAAAGACTCAAACACAACAGGGATGAGGAGGCAACTGAAAGCAGAAGAAAGGAAAAATTTCAAGAGACAATGAATGGCACCATTGACATTACCTACAACCTTCAGCATGAGAATATCCCTGAAAATGTTTGAAGACAGACGAGTGCATAACAAAGCTTATCATAGGCTATAATAACTTTTACTTATTTATATAGTTTTACTATGAAAGCTATAGAGCATTCATTCATTTAAACATCCATCCATCCTTTTATCCAATCAACAAATACTTAATGAGTGCCTAGTATATGCCATGCACAGGGCATATAACTATGAAAACCAGAGGCACCATCCCTGCCCTCGCAAAGCATATAGTCTAGTGGATGATGTGAATTCAGAGTGAAAAAAAAGTATTGTGATTTAGACCAAGACTGGATGTAGGGAGGCTTATGTGAGAAGCACCACGACATAACTCAGACTTGAGGGTCAGGTAAGGTCAATGTAGATGACTAGTAATCCAGTGATTAAGTGTCATAAAAATAAAGCATAGCAAATATTCAAGGCAGATACCACAAGTAATTTCAATTTAATAAAATACTTCCACCCCACCTACACCATAATCACATGTCCCTCATTTCTTAAGCATTTGAAAACTCCTCTGAGTGTCAGGGAGTGAAACTCATTTTTTACAGTAAGTGGGTCGACAAAAATGTAACCTTGTGTATGCATCGCACAGGGCAGTAGAAACTGCAAGACTAGCAAAAGAGGACAAATTAATAAAAATAAAATCTGACTGTTCCTCAGCATTCTGTCACAACCAGAAGGAATCCTTAACATTTGTTCTTGTTTTCTGTGTTAAATGATTTAATGACAGAATAAGGAAATCATTTTTACATTTTTCTGGGGGCTGAACTGCTGCAAAAAGTGAGTGAGCAATCGCAGCTTTCAAAAGAGATGCTAATTGTAGCTTTTAAAATATTAGATTCCCTCTAAACACCCATCACCCCCATCCCTTAAGAGTTTCTGGGTCTTTCTTAAAGGTTCTGGGAGGATATTGTCATGCAGACTTCATTTTCCTACCTAAGAATCTTCAAACCTTTTTATTGAGTGATTTTCCTAGTTCTTCAAGGCTCCTAATCTCACATCTTCAGGAACGCTAGAACTAGAAGGATGATCTTATTTAGACAATAAACCCCAGTATAATTAGACAAGCTGCACTGGACCATAAACAAAAATAACTCATAACCTCCAATCTTATTCCACACAAAGTGGGAATTTCCACCTTAATTTAGCTTTTCGACCACAAGTCAGCAGAGGTAGGACTTGGGACCTTCCCTCTCACAGGAGGTTTTCTAGGCAAAGTTAAAGGGGGGAGGGTCTGCTACAAAGACCTGCTGCTTCCTACTTCCAGGGAGGGTGAGAGGGTGGAAAATGTTGTTGTGCTGATAATTCCATTTACAAATGCTTTTCTTTACAATAAGATGATAAATTTAGGAAGAGAGAGAAGGAAAGTAGCAGCAACTGGCCCACACTATTACTTTAAATTCAATTATTTAAAAATCACTCTATTCTAACCAGAAGAGGGATGAGGAGAAGTGAAAAGAAATTTAAAAATATGGAACAAGGCCCAAAGCAAGTTATATAAACATCCTTAGGGGAGATCAACAATTGTCTAAAGAATACCCCCATGATTCTACCAACAAAAATGAAAATAAAAAAGTAGAACATTATTCTTGTCAAGCTACCAATGCTGCTGGCATTCAGCTATAAATGTGAATTACACAATACCTTTACACGTGTAATCTGCAAGGTATTTACATAGTCATGTGTCACTTAATGACAAGGACACATTCTGGGAATGTATCCTTAGGCAATTTCATTGTTGTGTGCACATGATAGAGTGCACTTATACAAACCTAGATGGTAGAGCCTGCTACACACCTGGGCTAAATGGTATAGCCTATTTTGCCTCTAGGCTGCAAACTTGTATGGCACGTTATTGTACTAAATATTGTAGGCAACTGTAACACAATGGTAAGTACATGTGTCTAAACATAGAAAATATGCAGTAAAAATACGGTATAAAAGATTTACAGATTATAAAGGGAACTTACCATGGATGGAGCCTGCAGGATTGGAAGGTGCTCTGGGTGAGTCAGTGGGTGAGTAGTGAGTGAATGTGAAGGCCTAGGACATTACTGAACTCTACTGCAGACTTTATAAGCACTGTACACTTAAGCTATATTACATCTATATGAAAATTTTTTCTTTCATCAATAATCGATTGACCTTAGTTTACTGTAACATTTTATTTTATAAACTTTTTAATTGTTTTAACTTTTGCTTCTTTTGTAATAACACTTAGTTTACTATTTTTTTTATTTTTTATCAACTCCCAATCACTTGGAATACTTAGTTTAAAATAAACATTGTATGTATACTATACAAAATACTTTCTTTTACATTCTTATCCTATTTTTTCTATTTTAAACATTTTTAGTATTGTCTTTACTTTCTGAATTTTGTGTTTAAAATGAAGACACAGACACACACATTAGCCTAGGCCTACACCAGGTCAGATTATCAATATCACTATCTCCCACCTCCACATCTTGTCCCATTGGAAAGTCTTCAGGGGCAGTAACACATGGAGTTGTCATTTCTTATAACAACAATGCCTTCTTCCAGAACACCTCCTGAAGGGCCTGCCTGAGGCTTACAGTTAACTTTTTCTTAATAAGGAAAAGGCATATACTCTAAAATAATGACATAAAGTATAGTACGGTAAATATATAAGCCAGTAACAGTTATTTGTTATCAAGTATTATGCACAGTACATACTGTATTGCTAGACTTTTATATGGCTGGCAGCACAGTAGTTCTGTTTATACCAGCATCACCACAAACACATGAGTACTCCAGTTATAACCCTACGAGGGCTACAGTGTTACTAGGCAATAGGAATTTTTCAGCTCCATTATAATCTTATGGGACCACCATTGTACATGTGGTCTGTTATTGACCAAATATAATTAGGCACCACATGATTGTATGATTATCTATATATCTCTAGCACTTTTTCTGAAGATGGAAAGATCTGCATTCTGATCCAAACGAAGAGGCCGATCCACAATCAGTATGTGAAAACACTGAGTAAACTCAACGCCTGCTGGGAAGTATATGATTTATAAATATAGTTACAAAAATTTAATATATTATCTTTTTACGTCTAATCCTTAGTTACATGGATTTCAGTTTTTATGATACCTATATACTCAATTTATATAGTGGGATCAGAATCAGATTAAGGAGTAGATGGGCTGGCAGTTTCCTGGGACCGTAATCTGTAAAGGAATCTAAACTAATACCAAGGCCAAGCATGGTGGTTCATAGGCATGAAATCGGACTGGGAAAATCATAAAATCAGACTAGGAAAATCAGACACGCTAGGCTACTCCTCGGGAATGGGTTGAGAGTGGACAGAGTGGGAAAAAGTTTTAAAAGAGGTCTGAGGTAGGGATAGGAGTGGTAATGAATCTAATGTACCTGTACATGAACACACACACACACACACACACACACACACACACACACACACTGCATTCTCATGTTAGAAAACATCCTTATGGTTTCTTTCTTTTTTTTTTTTTTGAGACAGAGTGCCATGAAGTGCAGTGGTGCAATCTCGGCTCACTGCAACCTCCACCTCCCAGGTTCTAAGGGATTCTCCTTCCTGAGTCTCCCGAGCAGCTGAGATTACAGGTGTGCGCCACGACGCCCAGCTAATTTTGTATTTTTAGTAGACACGGGGTTTCACCATGTTGGCCAGGATGGTCTCAAACTCCTCACCTCAGGTGATCCATCAGCCTTGGCCTCCCAAAGTGCTGGTATTACAGGGGTGAGCCACTGAGCCCGGCCCATTCTCATGGTTTCTAAACTGCTAACCAAAGAAAGTACATGCCATTAAGGATGAACCATGGGCCTCCTGTTTTGCTGAGTGGGCCATACGCAGCACACTGCCACCAGCACCTTCCCTCCTCCCCTCTTCTCTACAGAAGCAGCCACTCCCTGAATGATGGCTGAGGAAAAGCTTCAAGAATAGCGAGCGTGAAGGGACACCAGGCCAGAGCTTTCCGGGACACCTGGGGCTTGCTCGTGCCCTGAGTACAATCAGTGTTGCGAACCATGCTTCGCATTTCCTTAATACCTAGGATTGATTTCTCCTGCCTATTTGTCCTTCTTCCTCTCAAATCAAAACTCACATTCCTATAGATCTCAGTACCCCTAGAGGCAATCAAAACATGTCATTAAAGTAATTCATAATAGGAGTTAACCAACAGCGTTTACCTTACCAGGTGATGTTGATTGTTAAAGAGAGATTGGTAACCTAAATAGAGATCTCACTGGTAAAATGTGTCTGGAGGTCTTCCCTCCTTTCTCTAGAAGAGTGCTGGCTACTTTTAAACATCTTCCTGATACTCTGCTTGCTCCTCCGCTTGCATCCCAGGTATCTACCTATAAGCCCTTCTTCTAAACATCTCCCACTTGCCACTTATTCTAGGTCAGTTTCTTGCAGCAGGTGAAATATTCAAGGGCCTGACGGTTTGTTCTAGGAAGATACTGTTCATTCAGCACCTTCCACATTTCAATACTCCAAAATTCATTCACTGATATGTGATGTGGAAAAAACTGTAATTCCCCAAACTAGCACACACACAGCAAGTGTTATCCACTGTATGAATCAGCTCCTGGCTTAGCACCAGATATTCAGAGTGACTTCAAAACATAACTGAAAAGTAACTGAAGTCAACAACGTCCATGATAAATAAAATGAGAGCTATTTCCCTTTTAAGACAAACTACTTAAAAAGGAGTTGGGGGTAGGAAGAAAAAGAAGGAAGGAAGAAAACCCAGTTGAAACTTGGTGTTTACTTGAAGAGGAGCCAGCAGAATGTCGTGCATAGACAGTGTCACAGCACGGGGGAAGGCATCGCTCAGAAGGCTTCCTTGGCGCTATTAAATTTCTTTGGTGGCAGCCTGGGCTGGGAAGGCAAGGCACAGAAGTTGCATTCGGGGTTCTGAGGACCAAGAGGTGGTATCTGCGAACTTACAGGGATAGAACGGCTCAGGAATCTTGCTGAAGAAGAAGAAAGCCCAGTGTAGGGGGGTTGAAGGATGGTGGTGTGCTCCTCTGTCTTGGCGCTTTGGGGGCCCGGGGGGCTGTTCAGGTTGCCCCCATTGCTGTCGCTGCTTCTGTTGTACTGATTGTTGTTGAGCTCAGGGTAATTTCTGGAGCTGCCATTCATGAGGTTGGTAAACGGGCTGGCTGTGAAACCGGCCTTAGAGGATGAGGAGGTCTTTTTGTTCTCTGGATCATCTGTTGCAGCATTCAAGTTCCCTAGAGAACTGGCTAGCCGGGAGTTTATGGAAAAGCTGAATGGAAAACACAAATGAGGGGGAAAAAACAGGCAACAGTGTATACCCACACAGAACTCATGTTTCCAAAACACATACTCGTGACATTAGGGAAACAGGAGGAAGACAATTCTGATCAATGTGAATGATGACAGGATGGCTTCTTCATCACCTTTGATGTTATGATAATATGTAGCCTTGAATTATACGTATCACGTTCCTTTGTCAAAAGCAGTTAACTAGGACCCAAGAAACTGGCTAAAATACTTTGACTACAGATCTCGAAATAGAACATCTGGGAATTTTATTTACCCTGGGGTGGGAAGTAAAGGAAAAGGGCCATGTAAGGGGAGGGTTAAAAGCAGACTTAAGTACATATTCAATCACACGACGACATCAAACCTCCCTACCCATTTTGGTTAGCTCTCCCCTGCCTACATGTGTCAGCTGAGAAATGACAATATCATTTTTATATGCAACTGAACTCCATTTTCTAGGTCACACCAAGCCACTTGCAGACTCACTGGAAGAAGAGCATGCTCTACCCCATTCCCTCCACAGCCTTGTCTCCTGCCTTGCAAGACAGGAATGAAGCCCCAGAAGATCACAGGGTCTTCTGTGGTTTCTTGTCTTCTCCCTTGTCCCCTCCTCTGACAAAACTACAGCCAAACTCTACAGCTGCAAGCTTCCTTTACCTTCAGCCAGCACCTTGGAAGAGGGAGAGAAAAATTACCTTCTTACAGTGGTGCCTGAAGACAAAGATGTTCTGTTGATCCTCTTGGCTGTTGCTGAAGTGGACAGTGCCACTTTTGATGTCTTCAGAGCAGGTGCAGATCCTTGCGGAGAAGAACTTAATCTTTGTGGAGAAAAATGGCAAAATGTCACGATAAAGTAGTCTTGTCTTAGACATTCAGCAACTAACTAGGGCAAGATAAATTAATAAATCTTAACGATATCATGACAGGTCCTAATAGTGAGGACAGCAGCAGCAGCCAACACTGACACAGCGCCTAACTCTGCCAGGCGCCGTTCTGAGAACCTTAAAGATGTCAGCTCAGCTCGTCCCCACAACAACCCCACAAGGTGGCTAATATTGCTGTCCTTACTTTACAAGCGAGGAAACACAAACACAGAGGAAAAGTTCCTCATCCAGTCACTCAGTTAGTGAATAGCAGAGTTCAGACTAAAACCCAGGAGTCAAAGTCCTGCTCTTAGCCATGATCCTGCCTTCCTTGGTCACGCCCTTTTTCGCCACTGGTATTCATTCCTCAGCACAACCTTAGATTCCACTTCCTATAGTTCATATCCATCCTCTCCTTTCCCCTCTGCAACTACCCTAGGTGAAGCCATCTTTATTTCTTATTCTTGACTACAAGGGGCATCTTTTAATCTTATTCCTAAACAATTCAAATTGTGAATAGCCTCCGGTGAAATCTAAAAAGAGAATCATGTCACTTGACTGTTTAAATCATTTCATCTTTCCTCTGTGCCCATAAGCATAAATAAACTCTTTGGCTTGGCTTATACAACCCCTCCAAAATCTGGACAGGTCCTTCTTTCCACACTTTCTCATTGGACATCTCTATTCCAGCTACATTAAAAATGCCTTGAGTTTCCTGAATTAGTATTATCCACACTTTTGACCAGTTTGTGTAGGCTATTGTCCCTGCCAGGGCATTTTCTCATCTCCTTCCCTTCCTCTCCCTCTTCTCTTCCATGTCCCACTTCCATTTGACCCACTCCCATCACACTTAGCCTTTAATGGTCCAATCAGCTGTTAACTCACCAAGCAAGCCTTCTCTGAGCTCCCAAACAGTATGTGTTTCATTATATATTCTCATAGTAAACCGTAGTTCTTATACCATATTTCATCATCTGATATTTATCTATTTCCCTTACTTGATATAAGCTCCTTGAGGGCAAAGGCTTATCTCTCATTTCAATTCCCAGTGGTTAGCACAATGCTGGATTCAGAGCAGGTGCTCAATAAATATTTGCCAAGTGGACAAAAAGGAAAAACGGACTCAAATCTGGATAGCCAGGGCCCAGACATAATCTTAATACCAAATCTGTTTGATTCTAGATAAATCATTTACTGTAACTAAACTCTGTTTTCCTCTCTGCTGTAGAAAAGCTTATTTACTTGTAGACTCTTTCCTTCATCATCCACCCTCCCAACAGCAGCTTAAGCGCATGTTTGGCCTCCAAAACAAAAATGGGAAAAGTTGTACAAAGAAGGAATTCAAGCGTCTCCAGAAGCTCTGGAAGCTTGAGCCTTCTTAGAACTGCCTCCACTAAACAGTCCTAAACCGAAGAATGAGTAAGTACCAGCAGGTGAAGAGCTTCCTTCCCCTATTTCATCGACACTCTTGGCCAAACAACTCGCCACACCAGATCATGGTACCACTCCAGGAGTTTTCAGGGGATATTTTTCCAGAGAACAAAACTAGTGTTCCCTCCTCAAATAGAAGATAGAGGAAAAAAATTAGAAAATAAAGGAGGGGGAAAAAAAATGCATGCTGGTTGGGAAAAAAATAGAGAGAAAGAGGACCAATAAAAATGAAAACAATGGAAGCTCAACAGAGGGAGGATCCAAAATGGCCGAATAGGAACAGCTCTGCATTGCAGTTCCCAGCGAAAACACAGAGGGTGAGTGACCACTGCATTTCCAAAGAATTTTTACTGCCCACAGACCAGGAGATTCCTGGGTGGAAAAGCACCACAAGTCTCCAGTGCGGCTGTTTCAGCTGGCACAGTGGGTCTCCACAGAAAAACTCACACAAATCCGGGCACCGTTTCAACTGGCAACTGGTACACCTAGGAGACAGAGTCGCCCATTCAACTGAAAAAAAAGGGGCTGAAACAGGGAGCCAGGTGATCTGGCTCAGCTGGTCCCAACCCCACAAAGACCATCAATCTGGAATGCTCTGCATTGACAGTTTCACAGAAAGCACAGCTGGACCCAGGACAGTCCAGCTCTGTGGGTGGAAGGGCATCTGCCATGACCGAGGCAGTCCACCACTACCCAGGCATTCCATCATTACCGAGGCAGTCCGCCATTACCGAAGCAATCTGCCCTTACCGAGGCAGTCCGCCATTACCGAAGCAATCCGCCCTTACCGAGGCAGTCCGCCATTACCGAGGCAGTCCGCCATTACAGAGGCAGTCCGCCATTACAGAGACAGTCCACCATTACTGAGGCAGTTCTAACTATACCCCTATAAACAAAACTGCAAGTTCACACAGCAGCTGGGTAGAGCCCACAGCAGCTCAGCAATGCTTCTGCTGGCAGACTGTGACGAGGCTACCTCCTTACTGGGCAGAGCATCTCTGAAAAAAGGCAGCAGAATGACAGGAACTTATAAATAAACCCCCAACTTCCCAGGACAGAGCACCTGGGAAAAAAAGGCAGTTATGGATTCTGCTGCAGCAGACATAAACATACCTGCCCAGCAGCTCTGAATGGAACAACAGAGCTCACAGCTCAGCACTTGAGCTCCTAATAAGGGACAGACTGTCTCCTCAAGCAGCTCCCCAACCCCCATATAACCAAAGAGACACCTCATAAAGGAGAGTTCAGGCTGACATCTGGTGGGTATCCTTCTGGGACAAAGATAACAGAAGAAGAAACTGGCAGCAACCATTACTGTTCTGCAGCCCCCACAGGTGATCCCCAGGCAAGCAGGGTCTGGAGTGGACCTCCAGCAGTCCTACAGCAGAAAGGCCTGACTGTTAGAAGGAAAACTAAGAAACAGAAAGAAATAACTTCATCAGCAACAAAAAGGAAGTCCACTCAGAGACCCCATCTGAAAGTCACCAACCACAAAGACCACAGGTAGATAAATCCACAAAGATGGGAAGAAACTAGGACAAAAAGGATGAAAATACCCAAAACCAGAATGCCTCTCCTCCTCCAAGGGATCACAGCTCCTCACCAGCAAGGGAGCAGACTGGATGGAGACCGAATCGGATGAATTGACAGAAACAGGCTTCAGGAGTTGGGTAATAAGAAACTTCTCTGAGCTAAAAGATCATGTTCTAACCCAATGCAAAGAAACTAAGAACCTTGAAAAAGGGTTTGACAAAATGCTAACAAGAATAAACAGCTTAGAGAGGAATATAAATGAATTGATGGAGCTAAAAAACATAACACAAGAACTTCGGGAAGCACAAACAAGTTTCAATAGCCAAATCGACCAAGCAGAAGAAAGGATATCAGAGATTGAAGATCAACTCAATGAAATAAAATGAGAAGGCAAGATTAGAGAAAAAAGAGTAAACAAATGAACAAAGCCTCCAAGAAATATGGGATTATGTGAAAAGACCAAATCTACATTTGATATGTGTACCTGAATGTGATGTAGAGAATGAATCCAAGCTGGAAAACACTCTTCAGTATATTATCCAGGAGAACTTCCCCAACCTAGCAAGGCAGGCCAACATTCAAGTCCAGGAAATACAGAGAATGCCACAAAGATATTCCTCAAGAAGAGCAACCCCAAGGCACATAATCATCAGATTCACCAGGGTTGAAATGAAGGAAAAAATTCTAAGGGCAGCCAGAGAGAAACGTCGGGTTACCCACAAAGGGAAGCCCATCAGACTCAAAGCGGGATCTCTCAGCAGAAACCCTACAAGCCAGAAGAGAGTGGGGGCCAATATTCAACATCCTTAAAGAAAAGAACTTTCAACCTAGAATTTCATATCCAGCCAAACTAAGCTTCATAAGCGAAGGAGAAAGAAAATCCTTTATGAACAAGCAATTGCTCAGAGATTTCATGATGACCAGGCCTGCCTTACAAGAGCTCCTGAAAGAAGCACTAAATATAGAAAGGAACAACCAGCACTAGCCATTCCAAAAATGTACCAAATGGTAAAGAGCATCAACACAATGAAGAAACTGCATCAACTAATGGGCAAAACAACCAGCTAGCATCAAAATGGCAGGATCAAATTCACACATAACAATATTAACCTTAAATATAAATCAGCTAAATGCCCCAATCAAAAGACACAGACTGGCAAATTGGATAAAAAGTCAAAACCCATCGGTGTGCTGTATCCAGGAAACCCATCTCACATGCAAGGACACACATAGGCTCAAAATAAGGGAATAGAGGAAGATTTACCAAGCAAATGGAGAGCAAAAAAAAGCAGGAGTTGCAATCTTAGTCTCTGATAAAATAGATTTTAAACCAACAAAGATCAAAAGAGAAAAAGAAGGGCATTACAAAAGGATCAATACAACAAGAAGAGCTAATGATCCTAAATATATTCGCACCCAATACAGGAGCACTCAGATACATAAAGCAAGTTCTTAATGACCTACAAAGAGACTTAGACTCCCACACAATAATAGTGGGACACTTTAACACTCCACTGTCAATATTAGACAGATCAAGGAGACAGAAAATTAACAAGGATATCCAGGACCTGAACTCAGACCTGGACCAAGAGGACCTAGTAGATATTTACAGAACTCTCCACACCAAATCCACAGAATATACATTCTTCTCAGCACCACATCGCACCTACTCTAAAACTGACCACATAATTGGAAGTAAATCACTCCTCAGCAAATGCAAAAGAACGGAAATCATAACAAACAGTCTCTCAGACAACAGTGCAATCAAATTGGAACTCAGAATTCAGAAACTAACTCAGAACTGCACAGCTTCATGGAAAATGAACAACTGGCTCTTGAATGTTGACTGGATAAACAATGAAATGAAGATAGAAATAAAGATGTTCTTTGAAACCAATGAGAACAAAGACACAATGTACCCGAATCTCTGGGATACATTTAAAGCAGTGTCTAGAGGAAAATCTATAGCAATAAATCCCCCATGAGAAGCAAAGAAAGACCTAAAATTGACATCCTATCATCAAAATAGAAAGAGCTAGAGGAGCAAGATAAAAAAAACTCAAAAGCTAGCAGAAGAAAAGAAATAACTACTATCAGGGCAGAACTGAAGGAGACAGAGACACAAAAAAACCTTTAAAAAATCAATAAATCCAGGAGCTGGTTTTTTGAAAAGATCTACAAAATAGACAGACCACTAGCCAGATTAATAAAAAAGAAAAGAGAGAATAATCAAATAGATGCAACAAAAAACAATAAAGGGGATATCACCACAAATTCCACAGAAATACAAACTACCATCAGAGATTACTACTCTATGCACATAAACCAGGAAACCTGGAAGAAATGGATAAATTCCTGGACACTTACACCCTCCCAAGACTAAACCAGGAAGAAGT
>CAUYLG010020448.1:0-12282 GCA_963573385.1 Cacajao melanocephalus
CAAAAACTGGAAGCATTCCCTTTGAAAACCAGCACAAGACAAGGATGCCCTCTCTCAACACGCCTATTCAACATTGTATTGGAAGTTCTGGCCAGGGCAATCAGGCAAGACAAAGAAATAAAGGGTATTCAAATAGGAAGAGAGGAAGTCAAATTGTCTCTGTTTGCAGATGACATGACTATATATTTAGAAAACTCCATCATCTCAGCCCAAAACTCCTTAAGCTGATAAGCAACTTCAGCAAAGTCTCAGGATACAAAACCAATGTGCAAAAACCAGAAGCATTCCTATACACCAATAATAGACAAGCAGAGAGCCAAATCATGAGTGAACTCCCATTCATAACAGCTACAAAGAATATAAAATATCTAGAAATACAAGTTACAAGGGACATGAAGGACCTCTTCAAGGAGAACTACAAACCACTACTCAAGGAAACAAGAGAGGTCACAAGCAAATGGAAAAACATGCCATGCTCATAGATAAGAAGAAATCAATACGGCGATACTGCCCAAAGTAATTAATAGATTTAATGCTATTCCCATCAAGTTACCATTGACTTTCTTCACAGAATTAGAAAAAAACTACTTTAAATCTCATATGGAACCAAAAAAGAGCCTAGAGAGCCAAGACAATCCTAAGCAAAAAGAATGAAGCTAGAGGCATCATGCTACCTGACTTCAAACTATACTACAAGTCTACAGTGGCCAAAACAGCATGGTACTGATACCAAAACAGACATACAGACCAATGGAACAGAACAGAGACCTCAGAGGTAACACCACATTGAGAGGAAATGAAACCTACTAAAATTACTAAGGGTAACTGATATGAAAGATGAACCAACAAGTCACAAATTGAGGATCTGCCCCTCAAACTGCCCTAAAGAATACATTTTATAAAGTATCAGCTTTAATATTAGATTAGAATTGAATTCAGGTTATAAACATAAATCCTTTCAGATCGGTAATCTTAATTACTGTTTAGCCAAACGTGATTTGGTTACTGAGATACTGATCTATTCCATGACTAGAGTAGTTGAAATTTACAAACACACAGAGATACTATAACTCATGCAAAATAAAATTAGCTGAAATTTGAAAATAGTCCCAATAAGACAGTTTCATATGCACATTTAATGCCAGCTTTGTTCTAGGTGTTATGATTGGCACTGTAATCATAAAAAATTATGTAAAAAAAAGGATTCAAAATTATGTAAAAGGTACTTTTCTTAGAGCTTAAGATATTTTAAAGTTCCTGATAATCTTAGTATTAGTACTACTAAAATAATAATCATTATACCTATGGAACCCTGAAAAATTTTTAAATATTTTCACCCATTTTGTATTCTTTGATCTTCATTATATCCCCCGAAACCTAAAAACGGCAGGTTTTATTATCCAAGTTTCATAAAGGAAGTAGTCAAGATGTAAAATTAAGAGAATTTTCTTAAATTTCTTTAATTCACATGCATTAAGAACATTTTTGTCTGGGCACAGTGCCTCATGCCCAGTACATTGGGAGACCATGGCAAGAGGTTCACTTGAGGTCAGGAGTTCAAGACCAGACCAGTCTGGCAGTCTGAACATAGTGAGACCTAGTCTCTAAAACAAATATTATTATTATTCTTTTTTGAGATGGAGTCTCGCTCTGTTGCCCAGGCTGGAGTGCAGTGGCACGATCTCAGCTCACTGCAACCTTCACCTCCTGGGTTCAAGTGATTCTGCTGCCTCAGCCTCCTGAGTAGCTGGGAATACAGGTATGTGCCACCACGCCTGGCTAATTTTTTGTATTTTAGTAGAGACAAGCTTTCATCATGTTAGCCAAGATGGTCTCAATCTCCTGACCTTGTGATTCACCCGCCTCAGCCTCTCAAAGTTCTGGGGTTACAGGTGTGAGCCACTGCTCCTAGCTTCTAAATAAAATGTTTTTTTAATTTGCTGGGCATGGTGCCATACACCTGTAGTCCTAGCTACTTAGGAGACTGAGATGGGAAGATGGCTTGAGCCCAGGAGTTCAAGGTTACAGTAAGCTATGATTACACCACTGCACTCCAGCCTGGGCAACAGAGTGAGACACTGTCTCAAAAATTAAAAAATAAAATAAAATAAATGGGAAAATAGGAAAAAAACACCAATATGGTTAATCCAAACACATTAAAAATGGCACGGACTATATAACACCATTAAAAGGCAGAGACTATAATACAAGAAAGACAAGTACAACCCAAATACACGTAATTTATAAGAAACATGCTTTAGGCTGGGCGCAGTGGCTCACACCTGTAATCCCAGCACTTTGGGAGGCTGAGGCAGACAGATCACAAGATCAGGAGTTCAAGATCAGCCTGGCCAACATGGTGAAACCATGCCTCTACTAAAAATACAAAAATTAGTCAGGCGTGGTGACATACACCTGTAATTCCAGCTACTGAAGGAGGGGAATTGCTTGAACCTGGAAGGTGGAGGTTGCAGTGAACCGAGATTGTGCCACTGCACTCCAGCCTGGGCAACAGAGCAAGACTCTGTCTCAAAAACAGAGAAAAGAAAAGAAAAGAAAAAGAAACATACTTTAAACACAAATACACAGAGAAGTTAAAAGGAAAAGCATAAAGACATACGAGGCAAACATTAAGTATATATTGATGTCTGACAAAACAGGTTTCAAGATAAAGGATATTTCCAGGGATAAGATGGACATTTAATAATAAGAGGTTCAACGTATCAAGAAGACATAGCAGGCCAGGTGCAGTGGCTCACGCCTGTAATCCTAACATTTTGGGAGGCCAAGGCAGGCAGATTACCTGAGGTCAAGAGTTCGAGACCAGCCTGGCAAACATAGCAAAACTCCATCTCTACTAAAAATACAAAAATTAGCTGGGAGTGGTGGTTAGTGCCTGTATTCCCAGCTACTCAGGAGGCTGAGGCAGGAGAATTGCTTGAACCTGGGAGGTGGAATGTTGCAGTGAGCCGAGATTGCACCACTGCACTCTAGCCTGGGCACGAAGCGAGACTCTTGCCAAAAAAAAAAAAAAAAAAGACGTAGCAATCTTTTTTTTTTTATCACACTGATGCCAAACTGGAGTGTTGTGGTGTTATCTCTGCTTACTGCAACCTCTGCCTCCTGGGTTCAAGTGATTCTCCAGCTTTAGCCTCCCAAGCAGCTGGAACTACAGGTGTGTGCCACACCATGCCTGGCTAATTTTTTGTATTTTTAGTAGAGACAGGGTTTCACCATGTTAGCCAGGATGGTCTTGATCTCCTGACCTCGTTATTGGGCCGCCTTAGCCTCCCAAAGTGCTGGGATTACAAATGTGAGCCACCGTACCTGGCCAACATCGCAATCTTAACTGTGGATATTACTAAATAACAAAGCTCCCAAATACAAGAAAAAAAATAACCTGACAGAACTAAAAGGAGAAACTGTCAAATTTATAATCACAATAAGAGACTTAACACTCCCCCCAGAATAGTAACTGACATAAGTAGACATTTTCTAAATAAGTAAAGGCTGGGCATGGTAGCTCACACCTGTAATCCTAGAACTTTAGGAGGCTGGGACAGGCAGATCACTTGAGGTCAGGAGCTTCTCGAGTTGGCCAACATGGTAAAACCCCATCGCTACTAAAAAGACAAAAATTAGCCGGGTGTTGTGGCACACACCTGAAAATCCAGTTATTCAGGAGGTTGAGGCAGCAGAATTGCTTGAACCCAGGAGGCAGAGGTTGAGTGAGCCGAGATCATGCCACTGCACTCCGGCCTGGATGACAGAACCAGATTCTGTCTCAAAAAAAAGAAAAAAAAAAGTGAAGCCATAAAAGTTTTAAGCAATACCCCTCCTTTTTTCTTAAGCAACACTTTTAACTAACCTGACCTAATTGACATTTATACACCAGTCCACCCACCAAAAGCAGGATACATTATTTTTCCCTAAGGGTAACTGGAAGATTCACCAAAACAGACCATATGCTAGGCAGAAAAATAAAAAGTATTTAAATAACACAGGTAACATTCTCTGACTATACTACTACTACTATTTTAGAAATTAATAGAAACTGGGTGTGGTAGCTCACTGCACTCCAGGCTAAGGCCAGGAGGTTGCTTGAGGCAAGTGGAGACTAGCCTGAGCAACACAGCAAGACCCCATTTCTACCAAAAAAAAAAAAAATTAGCCAGAACTGGTGACACATGCCTGCAGTGTCAGTGACTTTGAAGGCTGAGGTGGGAGGACCGCTTGAGCCCAGGAAATTTTATGCTGCAGGGGTGAGCAATGATCATACCACTGCATTCCAGGCTGGGTGACAGAGCAAGACTCTGTCTCTATTAACAAAAAGTAAAAAGTTTCAGCTGTAGGAGCTCTAACTCCTGAAGAAAAAAAAAAAAAGTAAAAAGTTTTAAACAGAAATCGAAAGCAATTGGGTATCTAGAGAATTCCCCAATATTTAGAAACAACATATATGTAAATAAATAATGAGTCAAAGAAATCACAGCGGAATTTTAAAATATTTAAAACTTGATAATAAAAACATACTCGTACAACGAATTAAACTTTGGAAGTTGAATAAAAAGCAAAAAAAAAAAAAAAATACTCGAAGTTGTGGACTGCAACTAAACCATGATTAGAGAAAAACTTACAGCTTTAAATACCTACATTAGAATAAAGGGCCGGCCCAGTGGCTCACGTCTATATTCCCAGCACTTTGGGAGGCCAAGGCTGGCAGATCACTTCAGGTCAGGAGTTTGAGACCAGCCTGGCCAACATGGTGAAAACCCATCTCTACTAAAAATACAAAAATTAGCCAGGCTTGGTGGTGAGCTCCTGTAAACCCGGCTACTTGGGAGACTGAGGCAAGAGAATTACTTGAACCCAGGAGGCAGAGGCTGCAGTGAGCCGAGAACATGCCACTGCACTCCAGCCTGGGCAACAAGTGAGACTCTGTCTCAAAAAAAAAAAAAAAAAAAAAAAAGGTATAAAATCAATTATCTATGCTTCCACCTTAAGAAGTTAGAAAAAGAAAAGAAAACTAAACCCTAAGTAGAAGAAACAAAATAATATTAAGTCTGTAAATAGAAAATGGACAAATAAAAAAATGGGTTCATTTGAAAAAATTACTAAATTTAAAAATCTTCTAGCAAGACTGATCAACAAAGAAAGAAAAACATAAACAATGTTAGTAATAAAAAAAGGAATGTCACTATAAAGCCTACAGACATTAAAATATTGATATATTATTAACAACTTTGCACCACAAGATTCAACTAAGGTAAAATGGACAAATTCCTTGAAAAATGCAACTTACCAAAAACTAACACAAGAAAGAAAGAGATCACCCAGTATAACTTATGCTCATTTTAAAAACTGAATTTATAATTTTTTAAATCCTATGAAAAACAAAACAAAACAAAACCCTTTCAGGCCCAGATGGCTTCACTGATGAATTCGGTCAAACATTTAGGATATAACCAAACTTACTCTTTCATAGAGTAGAAGAGGAAAGAATAGTTCCCAATGCATTTTATGAGCCAGCATAACTCTACCCTCAAAACCAAACAGGCATTACAAGAAAAGATCATAGGCCAATATTTTTATTAAATATGGATGCAAAAACCCTTCACAAAATCCTAACAAATCTAATATAGTATGTATGTGTGTACGTGTGTGTGTATAAAACTTGACTAGCTAGGTGGAATTTATGCCAGGGATCCAAGATTTGTTTACCATTTGAAAATCAGTCTGTGGGCCAGGTGCAGTGGCTCACACCTATAATCCTGGCACTTTGGGAGGCTGAGGTGGGTGGATCATCTGAGGTCAGGAGTTTGAGATGAGCCTGGCCAACATGATTAAACTCCATCTCTACTAAAATTACCAAAATTAGCCAGGCATGGCTGGGCGCAGTGGCTCATGCCTGTAATCACAGCACTTTGGGAGGCCGAGGTGGGCACATCACTTGAAGTCAGGGGTTCGAGACCAGCCTGGCCAACATGGTTAAGCCCCATCTCTACTGAAAATATAAAAATTAGCTGGGTGTGCTGGTGCATGCTTGTAATCCCAGCTACTTAGGAGGCTGAGGCAGGAGAAAAGCTTGAACCCAGGCGGCGGAGGTTGCAGTGAGCAGGGATTGCATCATTGCACTCCAATGAACAAGAGACAAGAACAAGAGAGCTGAGATGGCAACACTGTACTCCAGCCTGGGTGAAAGAGCAAGATGCCATCTCAAAAAAAAAAAAAAAAAAAAAAGATAAGAAATCAGTATATGTAATAAATTAAATTAAAATATTAAATGAGAATTATCAGCAATTTCAAATGATGTGGGAAAAAATTTTGAAAAAATTTATCGCTCACTCATGATTTAAGAAAAAAACAACTCCGGAGGGGTGCAGTGGCTCACACTTGTAATTCCAGTACTTTGGGAGGCCAAGGCAGGCGGATCAGGTGAGGAGTTCAAGACCAGCCTGGACAACATGGTGAAACCCTGTGTCCACTAAACATAAAAGTTAGCTGGGCATGGTGGTGCATGCCTGTAGTCCCAGCTACTGGGGAGGCTGAGGCAGGGGAATTGCTTGAACCTGGGAGGCAGAGTTCATAGTGAGCCGAGATCATACCGCTGCACTCCAGCCTGGGTGACAGAGCAAGACTCTGTTATGAAAACAAAACAAAACAAAAAAATCCATACAGCTAACATCATACTTGCTGTGAAATACTTAATATTTTCCTTTAAGGTTGGGAAAGAGGTAAAGATGACTGCTCACACCACTTCCACATTTAAAAGGAAAAGGCAAAGATGTCTTTATTCACAGGTGACGTGATTATGTGTGCAAAAAATCCTAAAGAATCTTTAAAAAATCTACTAGACCTAATGCAGTAGATCTGAGCAAATTTAGCAATTAGTGAATTAGACAATCTAAAACAAATGTATCACATTTCTATATATTAGTAGTAAACAATCAGGAAGTGATTTTTTTTTTTTTTTTTTTTTTTGGTAGAGATGGAGTCTCCCTTTGTTGCTCAGGCTGGTCTCAAACACCTGGACTCAAGTGAGTCCCCTCACCTCAGTTTCCAAAGTGCTAAGATTATAGGTGTGAGCCACCATGCCCGGCCTATAAAGTGAAATTTAAAATCCACTCTCATTTTTAATAGCAACCAAAGCCATGAAATACTTAGTAGCAAATTCAATGAAATATATACCAGAGTGCTATTAAAAACTATAGCACATAATTGAGAAAAATTAAAGAACACACAGAGATAGATCCATAAATATACAACCAAATGATTTCTGACAAGGGCACTGATATAGTTTGGATATTTGTTCCCTCCAAATTTCAGGTTGATATGTGATCCCTAATATTGCAGGCTGGGCCTGCTAGGAGGTCACAGGGGCAGATTCCTCATGAATGGCTTAGTGCCATACCCTTGGCAATGAGTGAATTCTTACTCTGTAAGTTCATGTGAGAGCTGGCTGTTTCACATAACAGAATACGGCACCCTTCCCTCTCTCTCTTGCTCCCTCTCACACCATGTGACGCCTGCTCCCCCTTCACCTTCCTCCATGAGTGGAAGCACCTTGAGGCCCTCATCAGATGCAGATGCTGCACCATACTTCTTGTAAAGCCTAAAGAACTGTGAGCCAAATAAACTGCTTTTCCTTATAAATTACCCAGTCTCACGTATTCCTTTATAGTAATATAAAATAGAGTAACAGAGGCACCAAAGCAATTCAGTGATGGAAAGGATCGACTTTTAACAAACAATACAAGGACAACCAGATATCCATATGTCAAAAGAATTGCTTCTCAACTCTTAACATCATCTACAAAGAATAATTCAAAACGTTTAACAGACTTAAACGTAAAATTTAAAACTGTAAAACTCCCAGAAGAAAGAATCTTTGTAATCTTGGGGCTGACAATGATTTCTTAGACTATTTAAAACATGAGTTATAAAATTAATAAAAAATCAAGAAGTTGGATTTCATCAAAATTTAAAATTGCTATTTGAAAAAAACAGTTCAGAAAATAAAAAGTTTGGAAGAAAGTTTTCATACACACAACACACACACACACACACACACACAGATGAACAGATCTGTGTTCTGAATTTATTAAGAATTACAACTGAGTAATAAGAAAATCTCATTTTAACAAACTATTTGCAAAAACTAACAAAAGATATTCACATACAGTCATGCATTGCTTAACTGTGAGGATATATTCTGAGAAATGTGTCACTAGGTGATTTTGTCATTGTGAGAACATCATAGAATGTACTTACACAAACCAAGATGTTATAAGCCTACTACATACCTAGGGGCTATTGCTCCTAGGCTTCAAACTTGTACCACATGTTACAGTACTGAATACCATAGGCAACTGTAACACAATGACGTTAAGTATTTGTATATCTAAACATGTCTAAACACTGAAACAGTACAATAAAAACATGCTATTACCATCATATCTGTGGTCCTTCATTGACCAAAACATCTTTATGCAGTGTGCATTAGGCATATAAAAATATATTCAACATCATTATTCATGAGGGAAATAAAAATTAAAACCACAAAGAGATATCAGCATACCCTCATTTGATCTTGCTAACAACCAGTCTGTCAATTCAAAGTGCTGGCAACAATGAGGAAAAACTGGAACCTTCATACATTGGTCATGGGAATATAAAATGGGTAAAACCATCTCAGAAAAAAATTGAGTTTATTGGAAACACACACAACCCAGCAAATGTATTCTTAAGTATTTACCCAAGAGAAATGAAAACATATACCCATACAAAGACCTGTAAATGTTCTTGCCAGCTTTATTCATAATATCCCAAAATTAGAATATCTATTAACAGGTGAATAAACAAATTATAGTATATTATGCAATGGAATACCACTCAGCAACAAAAAAACTATATACCAAATAATTAATGAGTAAGGGACTTTTTCATGGGGTGATAAAAAAGTTTTCAAACTAGAGAGAGCTGGTGATCTCACAATATTATGAAAACAAATATCACTGAATTGTACAATTCAAAACGGCAAATTGTTCGGGTTTTGCCAAAGTAAAAAAGAAAAAAAAGGCTTACTTTATGTTAGTGAATCTCCTTAAAAAAATTTTGTTTTGCTAAAAGAGCAGGAACGAATTCTCAACTCACAATGATACACCAATACACTTCCACAATAATAGTTTAAATGACAAAGACTGACAACACCAAAATTGGTGAGAATGTAAGCAACTGGAACTCTTATATACAGCTGATGAAAGTATTAGATGGTATAACCATGTGAGAAAATGGTCTGGCAGTTTCTCATAAAACTAAGCATGCTCCTACTTCATGACCTTGCAATTCCACCACTAGGTATTTAAAGCTTGATGTGGGCAAATATTTTCATGTCTGTGAGCAAATAGTGCAAGACACACAGTAGATACTCAATAAATATTGACCAAATGAATGTCTACTTATTTTAGCATTGTAATATAAAACTAGAAACAATCTAGATATATTAATTAAAAGCTATACAGCTAAAAATGTAGATACTCATATGATAGAGTACTATCTAAAACAATTAAATACGTTAGTGACTAGAACTATCAATATCAATCCAAATCGATTTTTAAAATAATACTGAGTGAAAAACACAGGTGCAGGCAATATGCAATATGATGTAACTTATTTAAGATTTAAAAACACAAGCCATAATAGATACATATAAAATATAATTTTTAAAAATTACAAAACACAGATACCAATTCATGATGTTGAGTACCTGGTTTTGGATGGGTGGGATAAGAGTGTAGAAAAAGAACTTCAGCTTTATCAGAAATGTTTTATTTTCTTACCTAAAAAAATGCTAGAGGGCGGACCGATCCAAGATGGCCTATGAGGAGTGGCTCTGGATTGCAGCTCCCAGTGATAGCAAGGAGGGTGAGTGGACGCCACACTTCAAGAGGGATTTTTATTGCCCACAGACCAGGAGATTCCTGGGAGGAAGAGCCCCACAGGTCACCAGCGCAGCTGTTTTGGCTGGCGCGGTGGGTCTCCGCACAAAAATACACGGGTCTGGGCGCCGTTTTAGCTGGTGATTGGAGTGCCTGGGAGACAGAGTCGCCCGTTCAACTGATAAAAAGGGGACTGAAACAGGGAGCCAGGCTAGAAGATTCCTGGGCAAAAAAGTGCCATGAACCTCCAGTGCGGCTGTTTCAGCCAGTGCAGTGGGTTGCCAGTCGGGAAATCACACAGATCCAGGCACCTTTTCAACAGGTGACTGGAACAACTGGGAAACAGAGTCACCCATTCAACTGAAAAAAAGGGGACTGAAACAGGGAGCCAGGCCAGGAGATTCCCAGGCAAAAAAGCGCCACAAGCCCCCGGTGCAGCTGTTTCAGCCAGCGCAGCGGGTCTCTGCACAAAATCTCACACAAATCCGGGTGCCTTTTCAACTGGCGACTGGAACACCTGGGAGACAGAGTCACCCATTCAACTGAAACAGAGGGGACTGAAACAGGGAGCCAGGCCATGAGATTCTCCAGCGAAAAAGCGCCACGAGTCTCCAGCGGCTGTTTCAGCCAGCGCAGCGGGTCTACACACAAGAAATCACACAAATCTGGGCACTGTTTCAATTGGTGACTGGGACGTCTCGGAGACAGGGTAGCCCGTTCAACTGAAAAAAAAAAAAAAAGGGGGGTGTGAGGCAGGGAGCCAGGTGATCAGGCTCGGCCGGTCCCACCCCCACAAAAAACAGCAATCTGAAACTTTCTGGATTGAGAGTTTCACAGCAAGCACAACTGAACCCGGAACAGTCCAGCTCTGTAGGGGAGGGGTGTCTGCCATTACCGAGGCAGTCCACCACTACCAAGGTAGTCCGCCATTGCCAAGGCGGCCTGCCATTGCTGAGGCAGTCCGCCATTACAGAGAGAGTCCACCATTACAGAGGTGGGCCGCCATTGCCAAGGCAGTTCTAACTATACCCCTATAAACAGGACCGCAGGGTAGTTCACACGGCAGCTGGGCAGAGCCCACGGTAGCTGGGCAGAGCCCACGGTAGCTGGGCGGAGCCCACAGCAGCTCAGCAAAAACTTATAAATAAAGCCCTACCTTCCTGGGATAGAGCACCTGGGGAAAAAAAAGCTGTTTATGAGTTCTGCTGCAGCAGACTTAAACCTACCCGCCCAGCAGCTCTGAATGGAAAAATGGAGCTCACAGCTCAGCACTTGACCTCCTATAAAGGACAGACTGCCTCCTCAAGCAGCTCCCTGAACCCTGTATAACCAAAGAGTCACCTCATAAAGGAGAGCTCAGACTGACATCTGGCGGGTATCCTTCTGGGACAAAGGTAGCAGAAGAAACTAGCAGCAACTTTTACTGTTCTGCAGCCACTGCAGGTGATCCCCACGAAAGCTGGACCTGGAGTGGACCTCCAGCAGTCCTACAGCAGAAGGGCCTGACTGTTAGAAGGAAACTAAGAAACAGAAAGAAATAACTTCATCATCAACAAACTGGACGTCCACTCAAGGACCCCATCTGAAAGTCAACAACTACAAAGACCACAGGGAAATAAATCCACAAAGATGGGAAGAAATCAATACAAAAAGGATGAAAACACCCAAAACCAGAACGCTTCTCCTCCACCAAGGGATTACAACTCCTCACCAGCAAGGGAACAAGGCTGCATGGAGAATGAGTGTGATGAATTGACAGAAACAGGCTTCAGAAGGTGGGTAATAAGAAACTTCTCTGAACTAAAAGAACATGTTCTAACCCAATGCAAAGAAACTAAGAACATTGAAAAAAGGCTGGACGAAATGCTAACAGGAATAAACAGCTTAGAGAGGAACACAAATGAATTGATGGAGCTGAAAAACACAACACGAGAACTTTGCGAAGCATACACAAGTTTCAATAGCTGAATTGACCAAGTAGAAGAAAGGATATCAGAGGTCGAAGATCAACTCAATGAAATAAAACAAGAAGGCAAGATTAGGAAAAAAAGGGTAAAAAGAAATGAACGAAGTCTCCAAGAAATATGGGACTATGTGAAAAGACCTAATCTACGTTTGATAAGTGTACCTGAATGTGATGGAGAGAATGAATCCAAGCTGGAAAATACTCTTCAGGATATTATCCAAGAAAATTTCCCCAACTAGCAAGGCAGGCCAATATTCAAGTCCAGGAAATACAGAGAACACCACAAAGATATTCCTCAAGAAGAGCAACCCCAAGGCACATAATCATCAAATTCACCAGGGTTGAAATGAAGGAGAAAATGCTAAGGGCAGCCAGAGAGAA
>CAUYLG010020449.1:0-18016 GCA_963573385.1 Cacajao melanocephalus
GGATGCCCTTTCCCCACAGAGCTAGGCCTTCCCGGGTTCAGCTGTGCTTACTGTGAAACACTCAGTCCTCAGCGCTTCCAATTGCTGTTCTCCTTGTGGGGATGGGACCTGCTGAGCCCGACTCAGGGGGCACCCAGTCGCATATACTCCGCACTGAGAAGCGCTGCGCCGCGCCGGGGCACAGGCAAAGCAGCTGCGTCAGCCAAAAAAGTCACGCTGGCGACCCGTGTGGCTCCTCCGCCGGGAATCTCCCAGTGTGCGGGCAACAAAAATTCGTCTGAAAGTGTGGCGTCCACTCGCTCTCTGCGCTTTCACTGGGAGCTACAATCCTGAGCTGTTGTTAATCGGCCATCTTGGATCTCTCTCTAAATATATGTTTATAAAATATAATTGAGTTTTAAAAACTATAAATATTCTCCCATTATAGACTGGATAAGAGTTAATTACTAATATTCTACAATTGGAGCATTTATATTTCCTTTAATAAAGAACTATATAAAGATTCATCAAAATGATTTTTGTTTTTCGTATATTACTTTTGGATATCTATTACTTTCATAAATTGTTTTTTTAACTCTTTTTCTTTAGTCCCTTTATTATAAGCTTGAAAGTCTGCTTGTTAGACTGAAATACAAATTTATTGTAAATGAATACATTTTGAAGTTAATTATCTTAATTTAGTTTTTCCACAATGTAAATACATATGTCAAAATACATTGCATACTACAAATTTGCCTGATTTTTTGTCAATTTAAAAGTAAAAAATAAATTTATGCATACGATTATAATAATGTACATTGAGGCTTTTGCAGGATGTAAAGTTCTATCAGTTTTAGCACATGTATAGATTCATATAACCACAACCACAAATAGAACACAGAATAATTCTATCATTTCAAAAGCTTACTTGTGCTGTTCCCTTGAAGTGACGCTTTCCTCCCTCCTCCAACCCCTAGTAACCACTGATCTGTTCTCTGTTGCTGTTGTTTTGCTTTCTCCATATTCATATAGCATGTAATTTTTTAAACTGTCTTCTTTCTTTCAGCAAAATATCTTTGATACCTGTCAACATTGTTTGGTATTATTGATCATTTATTCTTTTTATTGCTTAGTAATATTATATTCTATGAATGTGCCATATCCTGTTGGAGAACATGTTGCAGGACCTGAAGAACTTTTAGATTCTTTACAGTTTTTTAGCAATTGAAAAATTAGAATGGCTATAAACATTCAAGTACATATGGGATGTTATGTAAACATAAGTTTGGAACTTTTCAGAGTAAACATCTAGGAGTGCCATTGCTATTTTCTGATAAGTGAATCTTTAACCTTTTAAGAAAATGCTCAAATATTTTCAGCATTTGCTCTACTGTTTTTTATTTCCATTAGCAATATGTGAAAGTTTTCATTGCTTTTCATTCTTGTCAACATGTGACACTGGTAATGTTATATTGTTTTTTAGCACTGTATTAGATATATAGTCACATCTCATTGTGGTTTTGTGTTTCCCTAAAGGCTGAAGATGTTTGACATATTTCCATGTGTTTTTTACCATCCATCTATCTTATTTGGTTAAGTGCCTTTTTAAGTCTTTTTGACATTTATTTATTCATGTACCTATGATTTATTTATTTCTATTGTTTGTTTCTTACTGTTAAATGTTGAGTGTTCCCGAATTATAAATTCCAAAATAGCCAACCCCACAAACAAAATTTTGTATAAGTAGAAAGGCTAAAGATGCACATTTCTATTCATTAGATAAACTGTATCTAAAATTGTAAACTTGGATTTGTCTTCTTAAATTAATAGATTCTGAATGCTAACCTGCAAGGTATTGCTAAGTGTTGCAATATTTTTTAAAAATAGAAAATCACTTATTCTCTACCAACATTTTAATCCATGAAAAAGGCTGAAAGGTTGTCATTTTTTAGTTCTGCACGGTATCAAACTACTTAGGGAAAGCTATAGTCTATCCATGGAACAATTATGAATTTAGGAAGTAATTCAGGAGCATGCTTTGATCACACATTGTCAACAGTTAACACCATTATACATTCTTCTGTGTAGAAGACAGAAATGTGTTTATTATAGATAAAATTGTTTCCTCATTTAAAAATTATTTAAAAATCTAATTCTTATTGCGACAATATTCCCATGATGTTTATATCATTAATGGAAATAATTATATTATTTGGATATTTAGATTGTTTTCAGTTGTTTTTCTTCTTCTTTTTAATCCTGGCATTGATTTTGGACAACTGTCAGTAATTTTTCTTGTTTGCAATTGTAAATTTAAAAAATATAATGAAAATACACATTAATGTTTTCCAGTATATATCTTGTTCCTCCCTATAGACTGTTGGAAGTAGAATTACCTTGACAAAGAGGCAATTAATTTAA
This sequence comes from Cacajao melanocephalus, assembly GCA_963573385.1. Classification (NCBI taxonomy): domain Eukaryota; kingdom Metazoa; phylum Chordata; class Mammalia; order Primates; family Pitheciidae; genus Cacajao; species Cacajao melanocephalus. The sequence goes on from CAUYLG010020449.1 coordinate 2,401, forward strand.
GTCATTTGTTACGATAGTGTAAAATAGACTAGTTCAAAGACTCTGTCCTATATATCATATGTTCTTTCTTTTCAAATATCACAATCTCTATGAAGAAACTGAGGATAATGGACAGAGTAAATGTCCAATTTATTGCCACTTGCCAGTAACTGATACTTTGAGCTTCTTTACAAGTAAGACATTCATGTGTGTATTACTTATTCTTCAAATTTGTTTAATCCATAAATATTAATGTCTACCTCAGAGGCAGTGTGGAAACTGGTTAATAATATCTGGAGACAAGTTGAAATGGTTTTGAACCTCTGCTCTATCAAATCAAAAGGCAGCACCACATGGGACTATTCTAATGCTAGGGGAGAAGTGGTATGTCCAATGTTCTTTTCTTTTGAGTTGCTAGGACTGCAAGTAGTAACAGCTCTGGGGTTGTTTTAGATAATCCAAATAAAGGTACAAAAGGCACCCTAGGAGAAGGACTGCATGGACACATGTGTTTCTTGATATAACCTCAATTTCTTGTTTTCTCTTAATTTCCTAGACTCATATTTCCACCCACAAGCTATGGTTCTTGAATTGCTTACCTGAAATTGATGTCTGTGTCTGTGTTGATATCTGGGTTGAGTTGATGCCAATGTCTGATCAGAACACACAATTATCTTTTTGAAAGCTTGCTTAAACTTAGATTAGAACAGATAAATGATATCCATATGTGATAATTACTTAGATCCATCAGTGCTCCACTTACTAATAACTAGATCTGAAAGCTGAGAACAGTCTTCAAAGTTCTAATATGCTTGTTTGGCTGAAGTATGTTAGCCTCCAGGGCCTTCAAAACTGGTTGTAAATCTTGCCAATAGTGGATTATGCAATTTCAGTTCTTAACTGTATTTGTTCTTTTTGGAACATAGAAGTGCAAAGACAAGCAAAAATTTTTAATTAGAAAGTCTGCTGGACATTTTCAGTTCTTCAGAAAAGTTCATGTCAGCTTCTGTTCTATAAATGTGCAAGCCCATTATTTTTCTTTTGGTGACAGCTGTTCTTTCACCTGTAATTCAGCATATAATTTTAGAAGTATCTGGGCTGCTATAAGATATGGAGAATCATGATGTGTATAAACAGATGTCTCTATGAGTGTATTTTTTGCTGGGCAAATGTTATGAAGATTTGGGTTGTTGTTGTTTTGGTTTTGCATGGTTTGTGATAAGTCCATGCTATACACTAATAAGGAGAAACGTATAATTAGAATAGTTGCATGTATACAACCAACACTCTTTTCTGGTCTACATGCTAAACACAAGAATTAATATACCACTACATCTGATGAGGGAAAACATTCAGACATATTTGTTTAATGTATTATCTCGTAGGGCAATTTCTTCATAATGCAATGCTAGGCTCCAATTTTCGTAAGCAAGGTTGATTTTAGACTGACTCTTTACCTTGTTGGTTTGCTATGGAAGATCCGATAGTTACTAAAACTACATTAAACATTCCCAGTAGTGTGATTAACTTGTGGTAATCTCGCCACTATTCATGAAGTCACAGTTTACTATATCTGGTTGTGTGGTAGAAGGCAAAATATACTAGCATTCAAAGTCATGTTACCTCCTTAAACCTGGATATATTTTTTATGTTCAGCTGTCCCATACTTTTATTTATAGAAACCCATTACTCCCCACCTCAGACTAATTATAGTCTCTCTGCACGTTGGTTTATTAGAAATAAACTATGAAATTTGTTTTGTTTTAAAATGTCTCTTTTTCAGATGTTTGAAGCAGTAAAATTGAGGTAGCACCAAGAAACCTGTCATTTTTTACAAGCACATTGGGTTATTCAGGCATTAATAGAAATTAAAGTATGGGAGACAATCCATAACAAAAGAATTTTTGACTTAGATTTTCTTAAAATGGTTAGGTCTTATTTGATGAAGAAACTGATTTTCTTATACTTTTTACATGAATAATACTCTTGTACTTTTATTTCCATCCCAGTCTGGTAGTTTTACTCCTTTTTAGAAGAATCACCAACCTATCATTCTTCCTCTTAGCAGTATTTGGTAGTCTCTGGAACCAATTTCTTCTTATTTTTTAATTATAATTTAAGTTCTGGGGTACATGTGCAGAATAGCAGGTTTGTTAACATAGGTATACACGTGCCATGGTGGTTTGCTGCACCCATCAACCTGCCAACTACATTAGGTATTTCTCCTAATGCCATCCTTCTCCCAGGCCTTCAGCTTCTAAAAGGCCCTGGTGTGTTGTTCCCCTTCCTGGGTCCTGGGTCCATCTGTTCTTATTGTTCAACTCCTACTTATGAGTGAGATCATGCAGTGTTTGGTTTTCTGTTCTGTTCTTGTGTTACTTTGCTGAGAATGATGGTTTCTAGCTTCATCCGTGTCCCTGCAGAGGACATGAATTCATCCTTCTTTATGGCTCCATAGTATTCCATGGTATATATGTGCCACATTTTCTTTATCCAGTCTATCATTGATAGGCATTTGGGTTGGCTCCAAGTCTTCACTATGGTGAACAGTGCTGCAATAAACATGTGTGTGGATGTGTCTTTATAGTAGAATAATTATAATGGGATTGCTGGTTCAAATGGTATTTCTAGTTCTAGATCCTTGAGGATTCATCACAGTGTCTTCCATAGTGGTTGAACTAATTTACACTCCTACCAACAGTGTAAAAGCATTCCTATTTCTCCATGTCCTCTCCAGCATCTGTTGTTTCCTGACTTTTTAATGATCACCATTCTAACTGGCATGAGATGGTATCTCATTGTGGTTTTGATTTGCATTTCTCTAATGGCCAGTGATGAGCTTTTTTTCATATGTTTTCTGGCCAGATAAATGTCTGCTTTTGAGAAATGTCTGTGGAACCAATTATATGGCATATTAGGTCACTTGAATATTGAACTTCTGCCCTCTAACTGAAATCTGTCTTTCCCCAATAGCATCACTTCCCTTCTTTACATCTCGAGAAAAGTCTGTTTTGTTTCAACTGCTTTCTCTGATCATGAGTATGCAAGTTCTAAAAGGAGTCAGCAATATTTGTCTGTTTGTGTCCACTGCCAATCTCAAGCCATTGCACATCTGCTGTTATTCACAATCCCTAACATTTTAAGCATATATTTTTCTAAAACATTGCTATATGACAATGATAGGTACTGATAATGACTGAAAAATAAATATGTTGGGGCATCAGTTAATATGCCCAACACCATTACACACCTACCACCAACTTGCTAGAAATGACCGTGTTCATGTACTTTAGTCAGATATGCACTTATGTAAACAGGCTAAGATCTGTGGCCAGTTACTTATTCCTGTGGCTGGTTACTCAATTAAAGACAAAATCTGTCTGGTGTGATTAAATTTTCATAAATTCAAACTCAGTACATTTTCTTCATCTAGATTATTGCTAATTGATTGTTTTGGAATGTGCTTTAATAACTTAGCAGGTATCAAAATTAAGATGAGTGGTTTTACTTACTCTGAAAAAATCGACCTTTTCTTTTCTTCAAAGATATGATGAGCAGGCCCAGCTCGATGCCTCATGCCTGTAATCCCAGCAGTTTGGGAGACCGTGATGGGTAGATCACGAGGTCAAGAGTTTGAGACCAGCCTGGCCAACATGGTGAAACCTGTCCCTACCAAAAATTCAAAAATTAGTCGGGTGTGGTGGCAAGTGCCTGTAATTGTAGATACTCAAGAGGCTGAGGCAGGAGAATCTCTTGAACCTGGGAGGTGAAGGTTGCAGTGAGCCGAGATCACGTCACTGCACTCCAGCCTGGGCAACAGAGTGAGACTGTCAAAAAAAAAAAAAAAAAGATATGATGAGCAGAAATTATGTCTTTTTCTGCTTTTCAAGAACTTTTCTCCCTATATTCTTTCTATGTTTAGGATAGAGAGAGGAGTCTAATAAAGTCATCCAGGAATTTTGCAAATATTTTAGGATATAAGCTGTTTACTTACTCAATTTAAATGAATTTTGTTTTCTTTAGGTGAAAATCCCTTTATTTCTCTTCTTAATTCAAATTCCGCTTCTTCTATTATTGGCAGCATTCTCTGTGATACCTGATTACAAATGAGTTTATTTATATATTCACTTATTTATAAAAGTGTTAGTTTAAAATAAGTGGCTATTGGTGGAATGAGAGGGAAAAGAAGGAGGTTGGGGAGAAGAAATGGGAAGAGAAGCAGAGACAGAAAAGGAAGATGGGGAGTGAGGAAAGAAACACCTGGTTCAGTAACACCTGGTTCATGCACTCTCTCAGTACCCAGGTGAACTAGAGAAGCAAAACATTATAGTTTTCATAATGTACTTCTGTTATAAACTGTTTTTTAATAAAGGTATGTTCTTCTAGGATGTACTTTATACTCACTGAGACATATGAGAGTAACAGGATAGTGAATAACTAAATTTGTAGGGAATCTGCTATGTGCCTAGCACTTCATTATGTAATTTATGTAGTCCTCAGAGCAATACAGTAATCTTGGAACTATCATTCCCGTTTATGATAAGAAAACTAGAATCCAGAAAGATATCGCAATTTGACCATCTAATTTTGGATTTGAAACCAGAGTTTCCTTCTTATTTCATTTCACTTCATTGCCTCTCTTGGCAGTTGACTTTGCCTTCATTTTTTTGTGTATCATTATTCATTGAAGAACAATTAATATACAATAGAAAGCAATAATCGAATGTATTCAGTTGGATGAATTATGACCTTTTATACATCTGAGTAACCACCACCCCCAAACAAAATATATGCTATTTCAATTACACCAGAAAAATCTTCTGGTGTTTTCTAGTCAATGCTATATTCTTAGGAAGCAGCCACGTTTGAGTTTATGTATTTACAGCTTAATTTTTTGTGTTTACTTTATATACAAAAAGTACATTTTCCTTTTTGTTTGCTTTCTTTTATAACATAATGTTTTTGAGATTCATCAATGTTATTTTATGTATTAGTAGTTTATACCTTTTATTGCTGAATTTAACTTCATTGTATAAATATGACAGTCTCCTATTGATGGACAGATATTTGTTTTGATTCTAGTTTGTAGATAAATAGTGTCTACAATGTGACTTACAGAGGCATATAGCAGGTTCATGTTTTGCTTTATAATAAACTATCAGTTTTTCAAAGTGGTTGTTCCATTTTACACTACCACCCATAAGTTATAATGTGTTGGGTTGTTCCACATCTTCACTAATATTTAATAGTTTCAGTTTTATTTTTTTCTCATTATTTTAGCTATTCTGGTGAGGGTAAAATTTTCTTTCTGTCTCACTTTATCTTGCACTTTTTTGAGAACTAAAGATGTTGATCAAATTTTGCTGTGATTATTTGTCTTTTTCTACATTATCTTGAAGTTTCTATACAAATTTTATGTCCATTATTATTGAATGTTATTTTATTCTCATTACTGATTTGTGGGAGATATTTGTATGCTCTGAATATGACTCCTTTGCCTGATATATGTCTAGAGATAATTTTATGGCATTTTTCTCTATATCTATTTGTACACATAATATGCTATATCAATATGTAATTTTCCTAATGTATATTTTAATGAACAGAAATGTTTAATTTTGAAGAAGTTCAAAACTATTGTTTTAATTTTATTGTTAGTGTTCTTGTATCTCTTGTCAAAAAATACTTGTCTACTTCACAATCATAAAAATATTTTTTTCTATATTTTATACCGAAGGTTTTATAATTTCAGCATTTACATTAGGGCCATAATTCATTATGAATTAATTTTTGCAAAAAAGTGGTATGAGAATTAAGAGTCTTATTCCATATAGATGTCAAGGTTTTCAGAGTCCTTTGTTAAGAAGTCTTTACTTACAAAATTGTCTCAGTACATAGATCAAACATTATTTTTTCTTTTATGGGCTGGTCTATTTCAGGATTCTCTATTCAGTTGCACTGATCTTTGTCTACCTTTAGGGCAGTACCAAACTCTTTTTATTATTGTAGATTTATGGTAAGTTTTGAAACCTAGTAAATCCTACTTTATTCTTTTTCTGGAGTATCTTGGCTGTCCTGTGTCCTTTGCATTTCCATATAAATTTTAATCAACTTGAAGCTGGCCAATATTCACACACACACACACACACACACACACACACACACACACACACTTCCCTGCTGGCATTTTAATTAAGTTTTTAAAATCAGAAATGAATTTTAATTTAAATGTATTTGACAGACTGAATATATTTAAAGCAAATGATATGATGATTCAAAATATGTATATGAAGTGTATGATAACCATAAATAAATCTTAAAGATTTTGAGTCAGTGCATGAGGTATATCCTTCTCTTTAGATCTTAATTGATTTCAGAACTGTTTTTTGTTATCTGTATAGAAAATTTCCTCATGTTTTGTTAAATGGATACTCTAGTTATTTGATGAATTTGATCCTATTGTCAATGATATTATTTTATTTCCACATAGCATTGCTTATATGTATAAATTGAAAGGATTTTTGCATATTGACAATATATCATAAAATGTACTACATTTTCATTTAAGTATTAGTGGATTTTTTAAATAAAAAATATAGAATTTTTTGCATACACAGTTATTTAATCAGAGAACAACAAAGATTTTACTTTTTCCTTCGATCTTTATGCCATTTATTTCTTTGGCATGAATTAATGCCCTGTCAAGAGAGATGGTGAAAGTAAGCATCCTCCCTTACCCTGATCACAGTGAAACAGCATGCGATGTTTCATCATTAAGTGTGAGGTTCCCTGTAGAAATTCATAAATAAAATTTAATGTATTGAGAAATTCTCTTATATCCCCAGGATTTTTTTTTAAATGTATCAATTGGTATTGAATTTTATCAAATATATTTTCTATATCTAATAAGATGGTGGCATTTTTTTTCTTTATTCTGTTAATGTGATAGATGATATTGATCGATTTTCAGTTTAAAGCAAACTTGCATTTCATGACTTTTGGGTCATGATTCATTGTCCGTTCAATTTACTTTGCTAACATTAAATTAAGGATATTTTCAGTTATGTTTATAATGGGTTGTAAAAATCCTAATTTAAATAATTTAAAAGTGTTTTATCTTCCTCTATCTTCTTAAAAAAGTTTGATAAGATTGTTATTATTTTATTCTTAAATATTTTATATAATTCACCAATAAAACTTTTGGGTGTTGGCAGGTTTTCATTACAAATTTAATTTAATAGATATAGGGCTCTAAAGATTACCTATTTTGTGTCATGTGAGTTTTGATAACTTGTATTCTACAAAGTAGTCCATCTTGTGTACATTTTCTAATTTATCAGCATAAAGTAGTTTCTAATATATTTATTACTATAATTTTTACATATGTAGGCTCTGTAGTGACTTTCCCTTCTCCCTCTCGCCTTCAGAATATTGGTCATTTTCTCTCTCTCTCTCTCTCTTTTTTTCTCTGGGTTGGTCTTTCTGGAATTTTATTATTCTGTTCAAAGGGTAAATTTTTTACTTTTATGTATCTTGTCTTTCCATTTTACACGTAACAAATTTCTATTCTTATATTTATTATTTTTTTATTTGAGTTTAATTTGTTCCCTTTCTAATGTATTTAGATAGAACATTGTTTTTGCATCATTCATTGTTCTGTTTTCTATTTCTTCTGTAAAAATTACCATTAATTGAGTGACTTAAAGCAGTATAAATTTATTATCCTATAATTCTGGAGGAAACGATAGGAAAAACTGAAGGTTGCATCGTTTCCCTGTGCTAAAATCAAGATACCTGGAGGGTTGCATTTCCTTCTGAAAGCTCTACAAGGAAATCTGTTTTTTTTCCTTTTCCGGACCATTAGAGGCCACTCACTTTCCAGGGCTTGTGAGTCACAGCCAGCATTGACTTTATTCCAGCCTCTGCTTCCATAGTTACATTTTCTCCTCTTACTCTGTCCTTGCTTCTCTCCTGTAAAAGTCTCTTTTGCCATATAATGTGACATATTTACAACTCTCAGGGTTTAGGACATGTCTATTTATAAGCAGCCATTATTCTACCCCATCACAAAATATAAAGCTATTAATTTCATTCTAAGCCCTGTGCTGTTTCCCATATATCTTGTATATTGTGCTTGAATTTTAATTTAGATCAAAATATATGTGTGTTTTTGATTTCTTATTACTCACCTGAATCCCATTTTATTCATAGATTTAGAATTTTGTTGCCTAATTTCCAAATAGATATTTTTTCCTAATGTAATTTTGTTATTCATTTTTATTTTAATACTATTTTCATCAGACAATATGCTCTCTATAATTTCAGTACTTTGAAAATTATTAAGACTTGTTTTATGGCTCAATATATATATGACCTGTCTTTATAAGTGTTCTATGATGATTTGAATGTGGCGTGTTTTGCATTTGCTGATTACAGTGTTCTATGTACTTAAGTCAGATTGATATGTATCAAAATATCACTCTATCTCATAAATATATATAATTATTTCATGTCAAAGAAAAATAATAGAAAAAATTCCTTTAAAAAATTAAACATATACTTTCTATATGACTGACAAATTCCATTCATAGGAATATGCCCAAGAGCAATGAAAACATGTTGACAACACTATCTACCCTTCCATTTATGTTTCTTTTTTTTTTTTCCAGGTGTCTTATGGTTTAAAACATACTTATGAACTTTATAATTTAATCAATCAACCTTCACATTATTAAGGTAAGAGTGATGATCTCTTACAACATTCTATATCTTAGTTGAATTCAGAATCCAAATTTTGAGTTTACTTTAATCTCGAACATTGCAGATTATTTGCGTTCAGCCTTCAAAAGGCTATTCAAGTTGGGGACATTGAAGTATACAATGTTTTGATTGTTTTCACACTTACTAATTTGGGAGTCAAAACTGAAAATAACTAGAGAATTTTAGTCTAAAAGTGTTTAAAGTTATTTTAAAAATCATATCTATTTTATTTCTAAATATTGGATAAAATTGCCTTGGAATTGTATTTTTAAATGTTCTACTGTTGTTTAATCCAGTCATCATTACATAAATATCTACAAATATATTTTTTACCTGTTTATAAAGAATACTGTCAGCTGTCTGTATCCACATGTTCTATGTTAAAAAATTCTACCAAACTCTAATAATGAATATTCAGAAGCCAAACAATAAAAATAACAATATAGTCATTAAAAAATACAAATTAAAGACAATGGTTATAACAACTCCATAATAGTATAATAATTATTCACATATCATTTACAGCATATTAGACATTATCTGTAATCTAGGGATGATTTAAAGTATACAGGATTATGTGCATTGGTTATATGAAAATATGATGTAAGGGACTTGCACACATGCGGATTTGTGGTATTCATGGGGGGGTCCTAGAACCAATCCCCTGCAGACTGAGGGATGATTGTAATTATGAGATGATTTTTAACATATGATAAACACGTGTGTATGTACTCGTGTATGTGTATAACTATGCACAGAAAAGTAGAATATCTTGCATCCTATTTTCTACCAGTTGGGTTTTTAGCGTAAAAACTAAAATTAGAACAAGGTTTTCATTTGGGATTTCTAATCATTTTACAGTAAACAAATTGGGAAAGGGAATTATGGCAGCCTCAGAAGTTCACAAGACATTGAGACAACTTGCAAAAGCACACTCAAAATTATTTCTATTAATTATGCCCCAGATACCTTCTACATATGTGTAGCATACCTATTGGTTTTAACAGCATTATGCTCACATTTCTTCAAAATGGAATAAAATTCTGCTACAATCACTCTTATACCCTATTTTTGCTTCAAAGTGCAAAATGGTAATAATTCAAAAGCAATAAAAGGCTTTCAAACTACAGTAACATTCAATGATATACAGAGTGTTTATCTCACTTTCCTTTATCAGATGTGAATAATTAATTTTAAGCCTTAAATATGGGAGCAGGAAGAGCTCTTTAAATAAAGGAAATCAAAACTAACTACTAGAATCATGACTTGGAACTCAGAAAATTAGTTGACTGCTGCTGCCTAATTTTATAATTGTGAAGGCAATGGCACTGATAACAGTCGCAAAACATTCACAACTTAAATTAATTACTGAAATGCAATTGATAGAATGAGGAGAGTGTATTGTTTATAATGTTTTTTGTTTTTTGTTTTTTTTTTTCTGCCAGGAAAAAAGCTGGGAATCTGGGCTTAAACAGAAAGAAAGAACATAAATACAATTGAGACAAAATGGTTTTTATTAGATGGTGGATATATTCTGCTTCTAATACATTCTGTCAAAAAACAAAACAAAAAATCCCCTCAAATGAGAGAAGATATAAGTATGGTTGGGAACCTTTAGTGATTCCCAAAGATTTAAGAAAACTGCTGGGCTATGGTATCTCTTTCTTGCCTTTGTAAGTTTGTATCTGTCTTAATATAACATTCAGACCTTTTGATAAGGCATGGTACTTTGAAGCAGATTTAGGTGGTAAGAAGTGGTAGAGGTGAGAAAATTAGAATGAAAATACATATCTTCATTATGAAGGTTATTTTTCTAGTATAATGAGTATAAATTTTGTTCAAATTAATCATGAAGGATCGAGCAACTTACTGTTGAAAATTTTTTTATAGATGTTATACATTTAATGTAGTCTTTGTGCTCATGATTAAGATACACTTTAAGGATTTTGGTGATTCTCAAAAGATCTAATTTCTGTGCAGCAAAGAAAATCTTGATTAAAATAAAAATATGCATTCTTTTTCTGATTTTCCCTTGTGCTTGCTACAATCCCTATGACAAGTAAGATGTGTCTGACTAGTCCCCTGAAGCCCACCTTAGGTGAGTCTGCACTGATAACAATGACATTGCCACAGACCCTTTTTCTTATGCAGGGTCCTGTTATTATCTTATCCTCTTAGAATCCATACATTTTTTTTTTTTGCACTTTAGGTTCTGGGGTACATGTGCAGATCATGCAGGATTGTTGCATAGGTACACACATGGCAATGTGGTTTGCTGCCTCCATCTGCCCCTCACTTACATCTGGCATTCTCCCCATGTTATCCCTCCCCAACCGCCCCACCCACCCCGTCCCTCCCTTGCCCACGCCAACAGACCCCAGTGTGTGATGCTCCCCTCCCTGTGTCCATGTGTTCTCATTGTTCAATACCCACCTATGAGTGAGAACATGTGGTGTTTGATTTTCTATTCTTGTGTCAGTTTGCTGAAAACTATGGTTTCCACATCAGAGAACCTTTAATTCTACACATTTCCTACTTCTTAATCTACCATTTTCTTCTCATCACTTATAAATATGGAATCTGCTTTATAATTTTCTATATGTTAGACAAACAAAAATTTGAGGAGAACAGCAAGATCCCAAAGCAGCATCTCACATGCCTAAGGTATTAAGGAACACTGCTGTAATTGTGTGCCTCAACCCCATGGTTCTGGTCAGAGGTGTCATATTAATCAGAATTAATCCCATACATATATTTGGTTGTAATAAAATATGTAAAATAGGCATTATCCGTCTATTCACAGATAGTGAAACTGCTGCAAAAGTGGAAAATTGACTTGCTCAAGGTTACATTATCAGTGTCTTCACTTTATATATAAAAGTGTTAAACTAAATGATTCTAAGTTTTACTCTACAATCTACATTTAAGAATGTTAATGAATACAGGTCGGGAGCCGTGGCTCATGCTTGTAATCCCAGCACTTTGGGAGGCCAAGGTGGGTGGATCACCTGAGGTCAGGAGTTTGAGACAGGCTTGGCCAAAATGGTGAAATCCCGTCTGTACTAAAAATACAAAAAATAGCTGAGCGTGGTGTCATGCACCTGTAATCCCAGCTACTCAGAGGCTGAGGCAAGAGAATTGCTTGAACTCGGGAAGTGGAGGTTGCAGTAAGTCAAGATCATGCCACTGCACTCCATCCTGGGCGGCACAGCAAGACCCTGTCTCAAAATAATAATAAATATAATAATGTTTATATTCCTTCAAGAACACTTTCTGATATCATCAAGTTTTGGTCAGTGGACTTTTTATGAGCTGGACATATGGGTAAGAATGTATTCTTTTAAGCAAATTATGCATATTTTGATTAGCACTGCCTTAGCCAATGCTTACTTTAGTGTTGACAGAAGATTTTCTAAGTCTTTGTATAAGAATATTATATTTTTAACAGAGTGAGCTCCCACCGATCTTATGAAGTCCCTAATATCCCTGCATAGTTCACATTTTGTCTTGATGAATCAGATTACCCTTCAAAAAACGTAGAGATAACATAAAATGAGTTACTTTACTCTGAGTGAGCTGTCACCTGGAAGGATTGGCAGTCTAACTAGGAAAACTGTGTATTGGGACTAAGATTGAGCGTCCATTAAAGAACGAATTTGGTTGGTGGGCATGGGGTGAGAGAGTGGCGATTGGAATGAGCCAGAACAGCTAGAAGAATAGTAAGATGGGAATTTTGATGTTGGCATCTACAAGAACAAAGAAACCTAGAAATCCTCTTCTTAGAGATTCTCAAATTATTAATAAAACTTTCCTCCTTCAGAAAATTTTCCTTTTTATTATTATTATACTTTAAGTTCTGGGGTATATGTGCAGAACATGAAGGTTTGTTATATAGGTATACACGTGCCATGGTGGTTTGCTGCATCCATCACCCTGTCATCTACATTAGGTATTTCTCCTAATGCTATTCCTCCCCTACCCTCCACTCCCCTGCTATCCCTCCCCTAGCTCCCCGTCCCCTGACAGACCCCCGTGTGTGATGTTCTCCTCTCTGTGTCCATGTGTTCTCATTCTTCAACACCCACTTATGAGTGAGAACTTGTGGTATTTGGTTTTCTGCTCTTGTGTCAGTTTGCTGAGAATGATGGTTTCCAGCTTCATCCATGTCCCTGCAAAGGACAAGAAATCATCGGTTTTCATGGCTGCATAGTTTTCCATGGTATATATGTGCCATTTTCTTTATCCAGTCTATCATCGATGGACATTTGGGTTAGTTCCAACTCTTTGCTATTGTGAACAGTGCTGCAATAAACATATGTATGCATGTGTCTTTATAATAGAATGATTTATAATCCTTTGGGTATATACCCAGTAAAGGGATTGTTGGGTCAAATAGTATTTCTAGTTCTATACCCTTGAGGAATCGCCACACTGTCTTCCACAATGGTTGAACTAATTTACACTCCCACGAACAGTGTAAAAGCATTCCTATTTCTCCACATCCTCTCCAGCGTCTGTTGCTTCCTGATTTTTTAATGATTGCCATTCTAACTGGTGTGAGATGGTATCTCAATGTGGTTTTGATTTGCCTTTCTCTAATCTCAGTGATGATGACTTTTTTTCATATGTTTGTTGACTGCATAAATGTCTCCTTTTGAGAAGTGTATGTTCATATCGTTTACCCACTTTTTGATGGGGTTCCTTTCATTTCTTGTAAATTTGTTTAAATTCCTTGTAGATTCTCGATATTAGCCCTTTGTCAGAAAATTTTCTATCACTAATCCTCATATTGACTAGTTTTGTGACCTCTGGCTTATGAGTGCTATTAGTATTCCAATATTTTACATGCATTTAATTTAATTTTTTTTTTTTTTTTGACATGGAGCCTGACTCTGTCTCCCAGGCTGGAATGTGGTGGTGAGATCTTGGCTCACTGCAACCTCTGGCTCCTGGGTTCAAGTTGTTCTCTTGCCTCAGCCTCCTGAGTAGCTGGGCCTACAGTTGCTTGCTACCATGCCCAGCTAATTTTTGTATTTTTAGTACAGACAGGGTTTCATCATGTTGGTCAGGCTGGTCTTAAACTCCTGACCTTGTGATCTGCCCACCTCGGCCTCCTAAAGTTCTGGGATTACAGGCATGAACCACTGTACCCGACTGCATTAAGTTTTTTAAAAATTACAGTATTCTTCTAATTCCATGTTCTGTTATAGTATTCCAAATATAATTTTCTGATGGTATTAATTTTACAATTATGTTTATATTTATTTTATTAATTTTTTTCTGTCTTCTTAATTAATCTAGTATAGAATTCAAGCAAGTTTTCAATAAATGTTAGCAACTGACATAATCTTGTAGTAGGCTTTAATATATTTTAGCATAAGGCTTTTTCAGAGGTAATATATGTATCTACATAAAAATCAAACAATTTATAATAGCTTTTCTTATAATATTTTAAAATATTTTAATAACAGTTATATTGAGATGTAATTCACATATTGTTAACATAAAAGTGTACCAAATGGACTTAAATAGGCAAGGAAGACTACTTAAAACTATTGCAATAACAGAGAGAGAGTTTGAAATAACTTTTCTGAAACGAAAGAGGAGAAAGTTTTTAAGTGCTGTGGAGAATTTGTTGAAAAGTCCTGGAAGACGTGTTGTGTGGGAGCTTAGTGAATGTGATTAGTCTACCTAATGAACTGTTAGAGGGACTAGTGGCTAATTGGCACTTATGAAATTTAGATTCCTACCTGCCTACAGAGACTGGAAGATAAGGGGGCTATCTGTCTCAGTAATTGCATTTCAAAAGGTTGACTCCTAGGTCCTTGAGAAAAACATTTCTGGGCTTTGAAACTGTCAAGAAGCTGGGAGAAACTCTACATCTCAAAGGAGTAGAGAAAGAATTTATAATTGCAAGTTTTCTAACATAACTGCTCTAAAAATAAAAATGGTCAGAAGCATAGAGTCAGAAGAAAATCTCTGAAGTTTACTCAAATTGAGGGGAACATTAAAGCCATTTTGGTCACCATCTTATAATATTGAATACATAATGGTGAAAGAAGGAGAAGACTCAAATGTGATTTCGTTTGTTAAAAATCTTGACAATCTGAATGTTTACTGGTACATGATAGTACATGCCCATGATATAAGACCCAGTATTTATTCAATCTAAAAAAAAAAATACAAAATCGAAAACACAAAGTTGTCACATGTGCTTATAACAACTCCATGGTCTTCATAAAAGCTCGTTGTATGCAAGTTGGGACCTCTTGGACAAAAGCTTTGAAGTCGGCCAGTCTGTAGGATCAGGCTGAGTTCATGGCTACACTCTGGGCAGTTGACACAATCTCAGTATTATGAGACAGTATATTGACACAATCTCAATATGATGATCAGTGTATTAATTAAGGCCCACCCTAAACATCGTCCAGCTTTCAAATGCAGGCTTTTCCTAGGGAAGAACATAATATTTAAGTAATCCCTTTCTTCTCAGCAGTGGTTTATTCCTAGGGAGTTATGCAGCTGTGAGTTTTCAGCAACCAACCTCTGTAGTGGCAGGGAGAATGAAAGACTCATTGAAACTGGGGAATAGTACTGTTGAATGAAAGACCTACCAAGATTCCCTCTCAGAGAGGAGTTCTGTCGGGGACCGGCACGTCTGCCGAGAGGCTCCCGGCCTGCAGGAGGCCTCACTCCAACTTGGAGATGTTCACTACCTGGAGGAGAGAGTGCGCGAAAGAAAAGGCAGACAGACAGTGGGGTCTGGAGGACTACTCAGGCAATGCCAGCATAGCATGCCAGAATAGCAAGTTTATTGTGTGCATAAGTCTGATTATATACCTTTTAGTTCTTCCTTGATGACGTAGGCTCCATGGTT